>CAIGRL010049518.1:0-12339 GCA_903798325.1 Fraxinus xanthoxyloides
TTAATTTATTAATCATTTGAAAAATATTTTCATCAATTATTTTGTCTATTTAGTTATGATAAATGTACATTTTACATATTAATTACTTTACTTTTCGTTTTTTAATATGTTCAATTTAAATCAGAATGGTAAATGTGATTCATATTTATTGTTTGATGGTGATCTACATCCAACTACTTTAGAGTTTTGACACTGTTTATTTTGATCCTAGTGTCATTTTCTAAATTTGACTAAAATCCCCACCTCGAGCAGATTTTGATACTTGACAATCCAATAAATTTCTATATCATCATGCATCATCTAGAATGATAATGAGGAAGAAAATTGAACAAAAGAGCTAGCATTGTATGCGGAACCAGTCCCAAACTTGAAATCAGAATCTATGATTTCATTTCTTTCTTGAACCATCAGGTAGAGGTTCCATATGAGATGGTTGTTTACCAACTTCAACTGTGAAAGAGAGATAAAAAAGGAACATTAGTAGTAAGTTGGTTAGGAACATCAAACCTATGTCTATCAAATTAAAAGTTATGTAAAAGTTATTTGATATTATAAACTCATAAACTTTCATTACCAAGAGAAATTAAAAACTCAATTTTTAATTCATAATGTCTTATTCTTAAGACCAAAAGAAACCTCAAATCAAGCATAAGAAAACAACAACCAAATGAAACTTCTATAAAATCCAATTGAACCCTTCCCAATAAAGTATAATTTAAATCAAACCATATTTATCTTATGCAAAAAAAGCTAACAATAATGTGGATTGAAGAATCAAAAGAACGGATCTATAAAAAAAAGTATCTAATTTCCGATTCAGGATGACATAAATGTTCTTTCTTTTTGCTTACTAACTAAAAGACCGAAAATCAAGAACATCAATCGAAATTGAAGATTAATCAAGAACGGTAAAACCCAACAAGCAGCATTGACTAAAAACCCGCAATCATTAATTAATTATAAAAGATGAACAAAAAAATTTCAATCGTGAAGCTCATAAGATGAGAATCGAAGCAACTTATTCATTATTCATGAATCAATGGAAGAATCCAACAAAAGGACAGCTCTCAATAACAATTTTTTATTCAAAAGCAACAGATAAAGATTGTAAACGTGGCAACTATGTTCAACCTCGATGACTTAACTCGAAGAAGAAATTAGTGTGATTGAAGAACCTTTAACAGGTCGCGGATTCAAAAATCAAATCCAAAAATCGAATCAATAAAGTAGAAAAATCAAAAAGACACTAAGTAAAGTATAAAACTGTTCAACTAAAACCCCCAAAAATTGAATAAAAGAAAATCGATGTTTAGTGTAACCACGATTTACCCTTTGTTCATATTGTTGTTGTTCGAATCATAATCTACATAGTTTCACTTCATCTTCTTTGAACCTAAAACCATAGTACGGTGAAACCCATTGTCTCGACATTCAATTTGCAGACAGCACGAAAATGGGGGTCACGATTTTTGCAGATTCTCAAAATTTTTCAGGAATAATTTTGGAATTGCTTGTAAACGTTGCAACCCCAGCACACGCAAATTAAAGAAACTGTTCCCATCTCCGCGCAGCGCGAAGGAACTTTTCTTCTTCCTATATATTATACACCACGAAAGGAAAGATTGTTTTTTCAACTCTCTAATATTTGTAAACTAAATGCCACTGTAATGAAATTTGAACTAGTAAACATTACACCATGAAAACCCTCTTGATATTCATGCTTGTAGTTTCACTTTTGTAATTGCAAAATCAAAATTCAACAGTAGAGACAAAACCCTTATGAAAATTTTCGTCCGACCTAGGGTTGAAGCAAATAGTGACATTAAATTTTAACCATTTTCTTAAAAAAATCTATTTACACTTCTTTTACGGTCATTACAAAAATGGAAACATGTACAAAAATGGAGATGGAGGCTAAAAGTGATAACTTAGCCAAGAAAACTTCATCTAAGGACACAAAATCGGCAATAGAGTGAAATGGAGATTGAGAAAATAAATGATGATGTTGGTGAGTTTAGTGAGGAGTTGTGCTCTACAAGATGAAGAAAATGAGGAAATGATTGCCATGGAGGAGGTTGTGACTCAAGACACTGAAATTGAGACTAAAGTTAATGTGGTTGACTCTAGGAAAGTTTCTGGATGGAAACAGAAGATAAAAAAGAAATCAAAAACTTTATCAAGTTTTAAGACTGCAACAAAAGTTTTAGGGAGGAAGTTTGTGGGAGACGATGTTTGTTTCACTTGCTTAGATAATGGGACCTCGTCATGAGTGACCGCGGGTGAGTTTCATATATAGTGACATATAATATTAAAAATGTAAACAGAAAAAATGTGTCACGTGTTTTTCAAATTTTTTTTGTTGATTTTGTGTTTTATTGGGCTTATCAATAATTTTTCCCTATGAATTCTTCTTGTGTTAATAGAGATGAAACATTTTCAAAGTCAAGGGGACCTGGAATTGTGGTAAGTGTCGCTTTCTATTTCCGCAAGTGTTCAAATGCATAGTTGGAGATAAATAGTGAATGTTATATTTTATAGGTTTATTTAATTGGAATAATATTTTGTAAAAACACCTGCAAATTTCCTATGAGTTTTGTAAATGAAGTTTCCATGCGTATAATGAATTTCAAAAATTATAATGTGGATGTGAACAAGTCAAATTACTTAGTCCTCATATTTAGCTTCTTTTGATATACTGTTCACATGATAGGTAATTTGATTTCTCATCAGCTATATAGCAATATTATTTTTGTTACCTTTCTCCAATTTAATCTATGACTTAGCATTCTCACAGTTCAGAGGCTAGTATGCAACTATACAAATCGTTAATATTGACTTTCTTCACTGATTACTTTGTCATGTGATCTGTTTGAATTACTGTTTCATCAGTTCTGACATGTCTTTGATTAGTTCTTTTATTAGAATGATTTTGCACTCAATACTAGCATATAGATTTTTGACTACTACATGTGTGATTTAGGATCTTTTGAGACGAGGAACTTGTTTAACCATGTTCTATCTATGACACTTTTAAAGTTTTATTATTGCTTAGCTTTTACTCTTTACTTATGATGTAACTTTAGAAACATATAAACTTGTATAGTTTGATATAGTTTGCTCGATTGATGTATTCCAGTTGAAAAGTCCACCATTGATCATGTAAATAAAAGTGGGGCTATTTTTTACTTTACAAAGTTAAGGTAAGTATGGTATTTCTAGACATTACATAATTAAAAATTATTTATTCCACTTGCAATTCAATAGGTGCAGTCATTGGAAATGATTCACATTATTGTCTCATTATAAGCAAGCTTTGACTATTGAGTGTCAAATATGGCTTCAAATACTTTGTCATAATATATTTTAAATGCATGTTAAATTTGGTAAATCGTCCTTTTATTTTATTCGGTAGAATTTAAGAAAAGTTTGCATTTTATTCTCCAAAGTAGTTAACGATGATTTCTCTTTTGGAAAGCAAGCTGTGGAATTTGATCACAATTTTTATTAAATTGTGTGTCTATTGTATTCTAGAAATGTCAATTTCAATTTTGTGTACTGATGCAACAATAATATGTTACATTCTTTCATCTGTAGAAGTATCACCCCTTACGATACAACTATTTGAAATCATGTAAGGTTCATTACATAGATGTTGATCTGATGATTTTCTTCTGGTGTCATCTCACTATCAGAGAAATTTTTAAATTTTGCTAGATGTCCATAGATTTGCTAAGCAATTTTCTAGTAGAATATTTTGGTTTTATGTTTAAATTGTGCTCAAATTCCGTGTTTCAAATTCACATTTACTAGATATTTGTAATAATTTCGGCTGTTCAATATAGAGCAATCTACTTAACTGACAAACTAATACTAACTTCTCTTTCTTACTCAAACCTAGGTCCTCCAGATTTATTGCTCTATATGTTTTGTAAATGCTGCATGGTATCCTTTTATAACTTCTTTACTATGCATTTTCATTTTTCGATGCATGCTTTATTATTTAATGAATTAAATATTTCTTACTCATGTAAACATGTGATCTTTATGTATGTCAAACGTTTCTATTATCATGTACCGCCATATTCTACATACACATGATAGTTTCAATTTTATTTTTGGTGAGTTTTTCTATGCAGTAATATCAGCTTTTGAAATAATCACTTTTTTAGATGGAGCATTAGCGATGCAATAATATGCTCCCAAAACTCATGAATAATCCAATAAATTTTAAACTTCTTTTTTTTTTTTAACATCTACAATTTCAACACTAATAAAAACACAACAAATACAAAATTCGTGCAACAACACATGTCAACGACTAGTATTATAAAAAAATAAAAAGTCTAGGTGTACACTAATTTTTTCATGGGAATTAAAAAGAATGGTAGGTGGTCGTTTTTTATTAGAAAAAAATGTAAAAATGGACCAACCAAGTGTTGCCAGTACTTGCTGTTATGAAAAAAAGAAGAGATAATTTCAAGAAATGACCACTTTCACATGGTCGCTTGCAAAAATGTCCAAAATTTGTTCAATGTTCATTTTGCAAGAATTTAGACCAAAATACCCTTATTATCAATTTCTAATTCCAAAATAGAGACAAAAAATTTCACATTATTTTAAATCGTGTTGACCAATAAAAAGTTGACACATAATCTATCCTTATTTATTTCAAAAAGTACACATGTCAAATCACAATAAATAATTGGCGAAGTAGGTTACAAGTTAACCTGACCCGACTCAAACTCATGATTTGTGGACAAGCTAAAATATATTTCACCCATGAAATAATTAACCGGCCCAAATATTTTCCCTACCCGACCCGTATGAACAAAAAATTGAAATCAATCCAAACTCGCCTATACACACACAATTCCTCGATTATCACTCTCTCAGTTGGAAACCCTACATTTCCTTCTTGACTATTCATCGGCTGCTGCACCTCCAACTATCGGAATCATTGCTTCAATCATCATTTTAGCTTGTGGTGTGCATTTGGCTTGCTATTCCCGATCTATTTTTGCATCAGTTGCATCTTCTTTTCTCTTGGTCAGATTCTCACTATTTTGTGTTTAAAATTGTTTTTTCGTCGTGTAAATGTACATTACTTCTTCCATGAGTGTATTTACGCGTGATGGAATTCAGGCGGTATTGATATTTTGTACAAATGGGAAATTTTTATAAAGCTTCATTTTGGAACTAATGGAAGTGTTGAAGTGTTATGTATAAATGTGAGATTCTCACTATTTACATTGATGTGTCCAAATTGTGGTTTACCGTGTATGTGATTTATTAATTTCCTCTAGGTATGGAGCAGCTTGGGGGTAGGGTGAAGGAGATCTTTTAAAAAATTATTAAGGCAACATAATTTAATTTGTTGCGAAGCAACAATTGAATTTTAGGTTTAGTCTTGTATAGGGGATAGATTTATCAATAATAAGATTCATGTTGAGAACCCAAGTTTATTGTCTGTTTTATTTGATTGCATTAAAGCATGCAAATATTTGGCTTGTCTTTTCAAATTTGATTTTTCTGGTCAGATTTGACTAAGGCCTTTCTTAATTTTACGATTAAATGATAAATGTATTGATGTAATTTAAGTCTTTGAATTTTTCTGAAGTAACTATCTTTTGGACCCTATCTTATTTAAGTCTCTGAATTTGATCTGAGCACACTTTCAGTTGCAACGAAATATCAAAATGATGAGTTCTAAACACATATAATGATGCTTTTGATTGGACTAGGTAGTGTTAGAAACTTTATATGCAAATGAGCAACTCATATTACATGATCTTCAATTCTAGCTTCTTTAGTGTCATAAAAGTCGACATATGTCTTGGTTTCCTGGGAATGCTTCTCCAGAAGTAGATTGTCTCCCATCTTCTTTGATTGCACCCCCTCACAAACAAGCTGCAAAAGAAGTAAAACTAAGTAGATGACAGATCAAATGAATGTAAAAATACATTTTTGTTTCCTATTTCATGGGGTGAGGAATTGGGGGATTATTAAGCAAGGATTGTTTTATTGCTTATAAGCAACAAATTAGACAGCAAGTCAACAAAATTTTGACAAGAATTCTTATGTCACATGTTAACGTTTATAAATATAGACGATGTTTTATTTGAAATGAGGATTCTAGTGATGAAAACAAGTGTGAACACTGGTCAAAAAGTTTTCATTTTTGTAAGAAAACTTAGCAACGAAAAGCAACTTTGGGAAAATATCACACTTTTAATTGTTTTGAGAAGAACAAATACCTGCATAAGAGATGAGGAGAAGTACGAAATCACACTGAACTAACATAGCCCACTTATATTTCTCTATGTTCTTATTGCATTTTAAATTTTCCTTCTCCATTTTGAAACCAACCAAATGAAAGCCATTTGGAAAATCATTTTCATCCCTGTTTTACTTGGACAACTAAACAAGCCTGTAATTTCAACTATCTTGGATTATAGTTTCCTTTCCCTTGCAATTTTTTTACCCTGCTATCTTCAAAACCCAAATTGGAAATTGATGAGTTTTGTTAAGAATGTCAATACAAAGTTGACATCATGAAAGAGGCTGGTGGAAAGGGAAGGCCTACCAGGCCATGATTTTTCATAAAAGAGCGGGCTGACTAGACTTGCGGCCTTGTTTTTTTCGCTATGTAAATGTATATTACTTCTTCCATAAGCGTGTATCTGTCGCAAGTGATTGGACATTCATTTGAATCATTACATCTTTCAATTTGTAGGCATTGATAGAGTACTTCCTCTTCATCTCTCTGACTATTTACATTTGTAGGCATTTGATAAGGTACAATTTGCAAGCATTTGATTAGGCTTTCATTTGAATCTTTTTGTTTGTTTTCTGTTTTTTTAAAATTCAAGTGCAGCCTTTCTTATACAACTGACTAAACTAGCAAATTCTGTTTTGTCTTTGCATGTTTAGATGACTTCCTCACACCGATACAAAACTCCGGAGGAAGAACGCGTTCTAGCCCAAATTTCATAATATTGATGAAGCATAGCACCATGTGTTTTGGAAAAAACCTTTTGCAAAGTTATTTTGTAAACTATCTTTAGGCAAATTTTTTGGGTGATGGTATAGTTTTTAGTATGAATGTAGAAGTGAAATGGAGACAACAATATTTTGTTTCAGTAATTGCATGTTGTTCAAGTCTTATTTTGTGTACAATTTACGAATCATCATTCCTAGACAGTTGAAATATCAATTGTCGAGAATAACAGATATTTAATGTTGAGAATATCATTTCAAATGTCGAGAAATGTTGGAATTGTAAAGAACTGAAGGAAACGGAATGAAATCGTGTTTTAGATACATGAGCTGTCATGTGTCGTGATAAACATAGTCCAAATATCGATAACAACTTTTGAAATGATGAGAACAACCTTAAATGTCAAGAACTAAGTCGAACCAATTAGATGTAGAAGTTCCTCAATAATATTTCAATTAAAGGTGTGTTATAAATCTATCATCATCAACAAAAAGTTCTCAAGATGAGTGTAGTAAGGTATTATGATGACTTCAACCAAAGCATGTTGGTAATAAATACAAATTTACTATTCACATGACAAGCACAAGGTCTATGATGTCAATCAATTGTAATGACTAGAGTAGGGATTGGTGTGTAGTCTCGTAATGTAATTACACCATGTTTTCTCCTCTATATAAGTATGTAAATGACTTCAAAAACAATGTTCAAACACAATTCTTCACAAGATTTTTCCAAAGTTGCTTTTCCTTGCTAATTTGTCTGACAAAAATGAAAACTTTTTGACCTGGTATTCACACGTATTTTCCTCACTAGAATCCTCATTTTAAATAGAACATCGTCTATATTTATAAATGTTAACATGTGACAAAATAATTCTTGTCAAAATTTTGTGGACTTGCTGTCTGATTTGTTGCTTACAAGCAATACAACAATCTTTGCTCGATAATCCCCCGACTCTTCACCCCATGAAATAGGAAATAAAAATGTATTTTTATATTCAGTTGATCTTATTTTTATACAGTCATCTACTTAGTTTTACTTCTTTTGCAACTTGTTTTTAAGGGGGTGTAATCAAAGCAGATGAGAGATAATCTACTTATGGAGAAGCATTCCCAGGAAACCAAGACATCTGTTGTTTTTTATGACACTAAAGCAACTAAAATTGAAGATCTGGTAATATGATTTGCTCATTTGCATATAAAGTTTCTAACGCTACCTAGTCCAATCAAAAGCATCATTATATGTGTTTAAAACTCATCATTTTGATATTTCGTTGCAGTGGAAAGTGTGCTCGGATCAAATTCAGAGACTTAAAGAAGATAGGGTTATTTTGATATTTTACCACAATACATTTATCATTTAATCGTAAAAGTAAGAAAAGCCTTAACCAAATCTGACTAGAAAATCAAATTAAAAAAAAAAAAAAACTGAGTATTGCATGCTTTAATGCAATCAAATAAAGCGTTAAAGCATGCAATAAACTTGAGTTCTCAGCATGAATCTTATTATTGATAAATCTATTCCCCATGCAAGACTAAACCTAAAATTCACTTGTTGCTTCTTAGCATCCAAATTCAATAAGTTAAATTACGTTGCCTTATCACATACACATGGTAAAACACAATTTGTATGCAACAATGTATATAGTGAGAATCTCACATTTATACAAAACACTTCAACACTTCCACGAGTTCCAAAATGAAGCCTTATAAAAATCCTCAATTTGTACAAAATTTCAATACCACCCGAATTCCACAACACCACACATAAATACACTCATGGAAGAAATAATGTACATTTACACAACGAAAAAACAATTTTAAACACAAAATAGTGAGAATCCGACCTAGAGAAAAGAAGATGCAACTAATGCAGAAATACATTGGGAATAACAAGTCAAATGCACACCACAAGCTGAGATAATGATTGAAGCAATTATTCCGACTGTTGGAAGTGCGCAGTCGATGAATAGTGAGAGAGGAAATGTAGGGTTTCCAACTAGGGGTGACAAAAAAACTCGTGGGCTCGGGCTCGACTCGGTTCTGCTCGAAAAAGCCTGAGTCAAGCCCGGTTCGAGCTTGGTTGCACTAAGCCGAGGTTCGGGTCAAGCCCCATTTTGGGGCGTCGCCCCCGTGTTCGGCAAAAAAAATTTAAAATTTGAAATTAAAGGCAACTAAAAATCAAGCTGCCTGCTACAATAGACTTTAAAAAAAAAAAAAGATCGAGTCGGCTCGAACCAAAAGTTCGGGCGAAGCCTCATTTTTTTTGGCCGGACACGGCTCAGGTCGACTCGTTGACATTGCTATTTCCAACTGAGAGTGTGATAATCGAGGAATTGTGTGTGTATAGGTGAGTTTAGATTGAATTCAATTTTTCGTTCGTACGGGTCTGAGTAAGGGAAATATTTGGGCAGGTTAATTATTTCATGGGGTGAAATATATTTTAGTTTGTCTGCAAATCACGAATTCGGGTCGGGTTAACCCATAATCTACTTCACCAGTCGGAACCCAACTCAAAAAAAAATCAAAACCGGGATCTTCAATGAAAAAATAGCATTTATTCTATTTGGCATGTGTACTTTTTGAAATGAGTAGGGATAAATTATGTGTCAACTTTTTATTGGTCAACACAATTTAAAATAATGTGAGTTTTTTTTTTTATCTCCACTTTGGAATTAGAAATTGATAATAAGGACATTTTGATCTAAATTGTTGCAAAATGAACATTGAACAAATTTTGGACATTTTTGCAAATGATCATGTGAAAGTGGTCATTTCTTGAAATTTTCTTTATCCAATAATTGTTTGACAAATCTAATAATCCATTTACATTATGTATATCACAACAACTATTAAATACAATTTATCAATACAAAAAAAGAAAGATTCGAATTTTTTTAACCTTCTATAAAGAATTGTGGATGAGATTAATTTTTTTGATACAAAATGATATGATTTTCTTTGAAGAAGAAGATGTAAATTTTTTTGTGAGTTAATAGTTTTTCTATTTCATCATTTTCATTTCTATAAAAAAAAAAAAAATCTTTTGTTATATTACCTAATACATAATGAAACGACATTTACACATTATGTATTATCTTGTATTATTATAACTTCTCTTGGAAGTTACTTCTTCTCTAACAATTTATGAAATTGAAAAGAAAAAAAAAATTCATTTTTTCATTAAGGATATAAAGGACGATTTGATACCAAATTTAGTCATATTTGTAAGAGATATCAAAATGACAAAATGAGACATTTTTCAATTGACAAGCTTATAATTGTTGATTTTTTGGAATTCCTCGAGAAATAATAGCTAAATTTACTCTTAGACGCGTCTTTTAGAACACTATCAAAATTAGAACGCTATCAAAATTAGACATATTTTAATTCACAAACATATAATTGACCATTTTTAAAAATTCCTGAAAAAGAACAACTAAATTTACTCATTTATTGCATGACCAATATTTACGAAAATTGAATTGGATAAAACGGGATAAACATAAGATGATATTGAACTTTTTTTCACCACCAAACGGAGCAGTTAAAACTCAGATTATCTTCCACACGCTTTCAGTTTTTACTTTTCTTCTTCACATTTTTTCAAACACTTGACCTGCAAGAACACCAAAAATCTGGAAACTCCAATTCAGTAATTCAACAATCCGATCGAAAAATAGTATGGGGGATCAGATGGTGAAAGGTCAGGAATTTGAGAGAAAAGCTGAGAAGAAGATTACTGGTTGGGGTTTATTTGGTTCTAAGCATGAGGATGCTGCTGATCTCTACCAAAAAGCTGCTAATTCCTTTAAACTCGCCAAATCATGTGAGCAGTGAGCCTTTTCATTTATAGTTTGATAGTTTTCAACCTTTGTTGAGTATCGGGGTTATCTTAAAATCTTAACCTTTTTAAGAGGACTAGCTCATACTTTAGCTATTAGAATTCAACTGCTTGTATTGAGATCTTGAGCCTTGATTCTCTGGTTTATATATCTTAGAAGGTCAATCTTAAAGAAATAGCATATACTGTTGTATGCTGGTTAATGTTTTTATACTTAACCCACTTTAGGATTTTACTTTTAACAACCTTTATCTTTTGTTACTGTACAGAATTTTGATTTTTTGTTTCTTTATGCATGATTTGTTATGATTGAATTTTTACAGTGTCAGTAGGGAAATTGCATTTCATATTTCTGTTCTTTTTCAAGAGTTATGTTGCTTTCATTTCGTGAAGAGTATTTGATAATCTGGATTAGTAATATAGAATGCTTAGGCTATTTGTTGGCTGCTGAGGTATCTCGGAATGGAGTTTTTGTCGAATAGCAAGGAGGGGAGGGAACAAATGGACTCATTGAGCAAAATACTTATCTTTATTATCTTTTTAATCTTTTTTATAGGGTGAAAGAGTATTGATGATATACTAAGCAAGGACTATATAGATAACTTGATCAACAATTGGAATTTTAGTACTTACTAGTTAGGGTGAAATGCTGTTTGAGGTCTTAGAGTACTAATTTAGTACTGTGGTGTTTCTCAGGGGATAGAGCTGCATTGGTCAATATTAAATTGGCTAACTGTAATTTGAAGGTCGGTTATTTGGCTAATTTATGGCTGTAATAAAGTTTTGCATGTGATGTCAATAACTTGATATTTTTTGCAGATGGGTAGCAAGCATGAAGCAGCGAATGCTTACGTGGATGCTGCAAATTGCTATAAGAAAACGTCCCCCAAACGTGTGTATTATCTTCACTTGATTGTGATGAATATAACTATGAGCTTTGTACCAAAAGTATGGAGAAATGATTTGAAACGTATTATTTATGTGTGCTTAGAAGTTGCTGATGAAACGTATTGTGTTATTGGGGTTTTGCAGAGGCTATATCATGTTTAGATCAGGCTGTGAATATGTTTTTGGAAACCAGCAGACTCAATATGGCTGCACGGTATTGCAAGGTACAGTCTGCAGTCTATCGTACTTTCCTTCCACAAAAACTTAAATAGAAGTACAAAGGGGAACATAGGACCTTACATCCAGACTTACATAAGAAACGAGTAGATAAAATTGTGACCAATACAAGAATCATTATTAAGAAAGACAAATTTCTAGAAGTTAAAAGGAATAATTGCAGTAGCGGTATTAAACCTTTCATTTAGTCGCAGACTTTGCTCACTGTCACCCACGGTCCCCAACTTTTCAAAATGTCACAGTTGAAGTTCAAATGGATGGTTTTTGTTAGTTTGACCAACAGTTGACCAAATAATTGACATTGACAATAATTTTGACTAATTTTAAAAGGTTAAAATGGTAATTTTACATTTTTTTAATAAAATAATTAAAAT
>CAIGRL010049528.1:0-19017 GCA_903798325.1 Fraxinus xanthoxyloides
TTTTTTTTTTCACATATCCCCCTCTTCACTGTTTTTCTTTCTGTTTAGCCCATAATTACTGAGCAATAGGGACAATATTGTAGCAAGTAGAGATACATGTATCGAAGAAAAAACATGAAAGTACTAAATTTCATCAATTATGTTTCTTGTTTACCACAAATCAGCTAAGCATAACGGCGTTCAACTCATGATTACGTCATTCGGCCGAGCTTAATGATCAATGGTTTGAATATAATCGAGCATCTTGGACTAAATCTAAATATAAGACCTAAGAATGAGCCTCTTTGGAAACCTATAAACCAATCCTTTATGGGCACTAAATGTACGGAATATGGTTAATCAAACTTATTTTTCTTCGTCGATATTGTTCAAACAAATCACGAATACTTACAAATTGTTGGAAATGAAGACTACTGACTATTATTTCATGATCAATCAAGAAACAAAAATCACATAACTAAGTTTGGTCGAACTCGTCGCACCGGACTTGCCTTGTGCGGTTTACTTCTCCTATGTAGTTTTTCGAGCTACTGCACAGGAAGCGGAATTTACTCAGTGCGCACTCACAATGGTCAGGTCTTTATCCCTTTGGGGTGGTCGGGGTTTCGCTGGTAGCGGCTACAGATTCTTACGTCATTAAAAAATAAAAATAAAAAAGGGAGGTCTTCTGGTGGGAAAAAAATGGCATTTAGTGCGGCACAACGAAAGGAGCAGTGTACAGTTTTTTTTTCTTTCTTGTGCTCAAACTTTGAAAAGTTGAGAGAATAAGGGAAGAATATAACAAGCTTTTTGCATAGGGTTCCCTGATAAATTGATCTTTTTGTGGGTTCTATTCTCATTCTTAATTTGAAGGCTGGTTTTTGTGGGACAAATCACCACCGACCTGACTCTTCCTCCACCATTTTCTTACACATATCTCTTTTTTGAGTTATCTTAGATTCTCTCTTTAAAAAGCACTTTACTACGTCGTGCATCTCATGCCGATTGTGTTTAGTAAATCGTATTAGATAGTATAAAAATTTAACATAAAATAAAGAAAGATACTAATAGATGAATGGTACTGGATTCAAGAAAATCGTAACCATCGCATGTTACACGGGATTAAATCCTAGAAGAAAGACGAGGAAACTAGTTGTTTTATCATTATTTTGTTCAATCATGTCTAGTCAAACATATGGAAGAAAGTCTGTCAATATTCAAAATACGACTCCAGAAGTTTGATACATTGTTTAACGTTAAACGAGATGTGGCATGCTTGGTCAATAATTGATTTAAACAAAGAATTTAAGAACACGTTTCTAAACAATTCCTAGAAGGTTTTGTCTATAGTTGTTGGATGTCTTGTGTGATATTGTCATGTCCGCTAAACTAATGAATTCTTATTTAAACTGAAATTATAAAAATTTATTAACATTAGATTCGAACGAACATTAGATTTAACTCTTGATAACCCTTGTAAGAATGAAGATTTTTGAAGATAATTTTTTATCCGTAAAACATACCACTGTGTTTATACTTTTAGAGTATATTCTTCATGAGATACTATGTCGGATAAGACGAACAACGTAAATTTTGGATCAAATAACAGTCGACTACCTTTGGCGGGACATTTCGCTATCAAAGATAGAGACTTGTGAGGCTGCCATT
This sequence comes from Fraxinus xanthoxyloides, assembly GCA_903798325.1. Classification (NCBI taxonomy): domain Eukaryota; kingdom Viridiplantae; phylum Streptophyta; class Magnoliopsida; order Lamiales; family Oleaceae; genus Fraxinus; species Fraxinus xanthoxyloides. The sequence continues at coordinate 1,648 of CAIGRL010049528.1, forward strand.
GCAAATTTTTCTTTTGCACATTATGCCAATTCATTGAAAAAAGATGGACAAGACAACACATACACACACGTGGCTTCCACGTGTCTACTCCGAGCGGTGTCACGTGCCATGTAGGGAAATATTACTCGATCATTAAAGTCGAACCGTTAGCAAAATTAAATGAAATATTACTTATCAATCATAGTATTTATTTTAATTAGATAACGCGGGGATTAAAATACTATTCTTAAAAATATTAACATTATTTCAAACTAAATCGGAAATTTAATGGTAATTGACTTGTCTTGATATCTATAAATAGGATAATTAACTCAAAACCCCGATGAAAACGACGTGAGCTATCGTTGTTTTGTTTTATTAAAGATGTAAATTATATTTTTTTATGACAATTCAATACTATTTTTATTTAGTGGAGGGCCTTCTTTGGTTTGGAATTGTCTAATATGAAGTATAGGAACCCCGACTTTCATCATTTGACTCATTGAATTTATACCTTAATGGCCGGCTATGGCTTCCCCACAAATTTGTTAATTTCTAGTTTCAAATCAATTGAGATTGCGTGCATTTTGCTAAGATGGGGACACACTATTAGGTTAGGTTCAACTTTATTGAAAAAAAATTGTTATGGATAGTATGTGACAAAAATTAGTCATAGTGGCATCTTCTTCATGCGATGAGATTGAAGTTTTGTTTCTTGTATATTGTCATTTAGAATATATTATAAACTCACCAAAAATTATTTTTGTTTTTTGTTGGATAATCACATTTTAAAAAAAAAAACTTTTTTCTCACTAATTCTTGTACGAAAAAAAGATATTAGAATATTCTGCTAAAATTTGTATATTATAAGAAAATTGATCAGTTCAATTAACAAGCACCGTATGAAATTAATTAGGAAAATATAGACAATAGTCCACTCTGGTCTCTTTTCTCGTGTTTATTTCGCTTTAGGGCTTGGTCCATTTTCGATGTGTAGTATCCCTCAGAGAATCCTTGTTTCTTGAAGGTTACGTTTTACATTCTATAGTTTTATGTTCGTTTTTAACAAATTAATTAGAATTTACGTTAATCTTCCGTTTTTTCAATAACTAATCTTAATTGAAATTAAAGGTGACGCTTTCTAAGCCACGATAAGCAGTATAAGGTACATTTGTTAGTAATAAAAGTGCATTTTAAAAATTCATTTGAGTATAAAGAAAATTAGAAAAAAAAAAACAAAACAAAAAACAAAAGTAAACAACTTTTTTACATTTGTCAAACGAACAAATGTATTGTCTTAGCATAATTACTGAATTTAGTAAGATAATCATCCTTGAGTCCCGGATAATCTTCTTTACTTTTCGGAAAAAACGCGGTAGACAGAAATGTTGACTTTAACAAAAAGATATTTTTTTTAAAAATTACACTGCAGGTTAATTTTTTTTTACAAATAAACCTTAACTTTTACTTAAAATTAAGGTTAAGTTTTATAAAAATTACTTGATTATATTAAGGCTTGGGTTTTTAATAGAGCAAAAATGTCAAACTCACTAGCCAAAAGTTGAGCTTAAAATTACATATGAACAATCTTGGTCTTGCCCATTCTTGATTAGTTTTGTGAAGTTGAAATCGAGAGAGCTTGAAACCCGATAAAACAACATAATATGAGAACTTAATTTTCAAATGTTATAGAATATACTATGGTACTTAGATTAGTTATTTTAAATCTAGTCGAATTAGCATAGTTTTAGAAAATGAGTGAATAGTTGAGTATTTGGAGTAGAAGATACCTAACTCTTAGAAGCGAGGGATTATGGTCATTTAGTTTTATTAGTTGTGGCCTCGAGAGGATATGATGAGATTATGATAAATTGAATTGTCATGTATTGAAATATGTAAATAACTCATACCTCCTTCGGGTGTAATACGCACTCTCTACGGACATTGTTGGACGCTTTTACCATTCTAATTGTGCAGTTGTGTAGATTTCTCAATGTGATTGGTTTTAGCTCTTGTATTTGACCTCATGTCTTCCTCTAAATTCTTAACATAAACTTCAATTTGTTGTTTATGACCTACAAGCTTAACAATTTATGGGGACCGACCGACTGACCATGTTTTAACACAAAATTCAACAACTTGGGCTTTTTTTTTTTCTAGGTGGAGGTATTTGATGAACTTTGACTCGATAATCTATTGTGCTCAAATCACAAACTCACAAGTGTCATGTTAAATCTATTGATCCTTGCCTATAAAAAAAATAAAAAATAAAAAATAAAAAAAATCAAAGGTGATAATTGTCAAGCTATTATAATATAGTTCAAAATTTTGAATTCAGGACATTGGATTTTTCTAAAATTCACTATCTACATATATTTGAAAACTTAATCATGTTAATAAAGAAATCAATAAATACACATTTATCTCCATAATTTCCTTTTTCTCCCTTGTCTAGAACAATCCCTTTTATGCATATCAACCTCCATTTAGCTTAATATTTTCAATTTTAAAACAAGAATTCCCACATTTATGTCCCACAAGCGAATAGTGAATGGTCGAACCAAGCTGGCACATTTCTTCCTTCTTTTGTATTCATGTGTATACATTCAATTATGGGTTAATTTTACTCATGGATACTTAACACCAACTCAGTTTCACTTTTGTCATTAAACTTTAATTTATTTCAAATTGAACTTACAAATATTTCATCCAGACCAATCATTCGACTCGATATCCATTTCTTAATTGAAAGTTCTACTTATATGTGTGTAAAGTTGTCAAACTGTTAATATCTTCAATTAAATCATAACACTTGTCACACAGACACATAAATGTTCAGTTAAAAAAAAAAACCAACGTCAAAGTGAGTCAGAGGTTTGAACAAAATATTTTGTAAAGTTCAATCACGAGTTTCAAACAAATTAATGTTCAGTGACCAAGATAGCACAAGTACAAAGTTCATGGGAAACTAGTGAAATTGCCCCATTCAATTATACCAATCGAGTCAAATTGAATGCGTTTATAAGAAGTATATTGGATAGTAATAGTAACTCTAAACGATGACACTCTAAAATCGATTTTTAAACTTGATAATGAGTTTAACGAGTAATTCATCGAATGCATGATGAGCAAAAATTGTATATAATTTTTGGAATTGTGGCATGGTCTTCTCTTGGTACTATTTTTCTTCTGTAATTAACAAAACATGGCACCAAGGTCGATTCATCTTCAAAAAAATGACTCATTTTTCACTTTATTAGTTTCCCTCTTTGCTTTTCCATCAAAATTTACAGTTGATTCACACAATTATAAAGAATATACATAGTGAGGGTGAGCGTGGGGTGTGGGGTTTCTATCATTAATATCATCTCGTGGATTTCAGCGTTTTTTTATTATCAGTTTCAAACTGAGGCCTCCACACCCGCGCTCAAAAGCAACAATCCGTAGTTTTTTTTCGAAAAAAAATCTACATTTTCCATTTTCCTAGAGAGAGAAAGTTTCAAACTTTTAGACAGCAAGAAAGCAACCCTCATCATCTTTTGAACCAATCGATTCCATTTTATTATTATTTTTTAATTGATGCACATATACTTGGATTGCTAGTTCTATACTCTTTTTTTTTCCTCAAATCTCGAGGCAGGTATTAAGGTATAGATTTTGCAAGATTTTTTTGTTTATAAAAATCTTGAAATAGAAGAATGTATTTTCTTTTTCTTCAGAAAGTGAAGGACAAAGGGAGGAGAAAAAGGGTCGAATCCTAGGCAAAATTTTGTTTCAAGGCGTGGGTAAAAGCTCAACAGTATAGTTTTTATCGATGCAGTTCCGTTTTCAAGTTTCTGTAAAGAGAAAAGGGGCAAAATACGTGATCTTTTGAGGGTCTTGTTTTTTTTATATATCACTCACTCAAAAAAGAGTCACATGCAAGAGAGGAGAGAAATAAACAAATCATGCAGAATCTGAAGAAGAAGATAAACAGTATTAATAGTGATGGTAATGGTAATGAGAATAATGGTGAAGTTCCAAAGCAGAAGGAGAGACATATTGTTTCTTGGTCTCAAGAGGTATTTTTTTATCATTTATTTAGAGATGACATTCATTTAGTTCTTCTNATCCTAGGCAAAATTTTGTTTCAAGGCGTGGGTAAAAGCTCAACAGTATAGTTTTTATCGATGCAGTTCCGTTTTCAAGTTTCTGTAAAGAGAAAAGGGGCAAAATACGTGATCTTTTGAGGGTCTTGTTTTTTTTATATATCACTCACTCAAAAAAGAGTCACATGCAAGAGAGGAGAGAAATAAACAAATCATGCAGAATCTGAAGAAGAAGATAAACAGTATTAATAGTGATGGTAATGGTAATGAGAATAATGGTGAAGTTCCAAAGCAGAAGGAGAGACATATTGTTTCTTGGTCTCAAGAGGTATTTTTTTATCATTTATTTAGAGATGACATTCATTTAGTTCTTCTTTTTAAATTATTATGTTCTTGGTTAATTTAACTTGCAGGAGGATGATATTTTGAGAGAGCAGATTAGGGTTCATGGCACTGAAAAGTAAAATTTTGATTGCTCTGTTTTTGTTTGGTGTAATATTATACTTGTTTATAAAAAAAAATTTATTTTTTATTTTGTCTTTGGATTGATGATGTTGATTATTATTTTTTCTGCTACATGTTTGCAGTTGGGCAATTATAGCTTCCAAATTCAAGGATAAAACAACCAGGCAATGTAGAAGAAGGTTAGTTGATGTAAATATGATGGATTTTAGGCACTGACCTCTGTTTTTTCTACTGATTCTTTTCATCGCTGCATTTATTTGCCTTTTTTCTTATTTGATTGTGATCGCACTGTTATTTAGATGGTTCACTTATTTGAATTCTGATTTCAAGAAAGGAGGTTGGTCACCTGAGGAAGACTTGCTCCTATGTGAGGTATATCATAGAATCCAATTGATGTTTATTTTGTCTCAATGCTCAGTAACCTTCTTTGTACAGCCATTGATAGCATGTTTGTTAAGGAGAATTGTATAGTATTATGAAAGAAAATAAGCAAAAGGTTTTTTTTTTAGTCCTATCCAATACTGTTTACCGAAATGTACTGAAGTTGTTTTGAAGTTATTGTTTGTTTATTGCGTCACCTTTTCACTTATCTTTGATTTGGTTATCTTTATATGTGGCTTTGTCGTTAAAACATTCTTGATAAAGATGGTGTTGTAGTTAAGGATAAGAAACTTCACCCAATTTTTTTCTAAGTTGTGGAAGTCCATGAGAATTTAGTGGCCACATTAATCTGGGTTATGATCTGACCCCTAAAGTGGTTTGCAGGCTCAGAAGATATTCGGTAACAGATGGACTGCGATCGCAAAGGTGGTTTCAGGCAGGTAATTACATAAATCGATAATTTCCTTAAGTATTTTGTTGGATGCTGTGAAAAAATAGTTTTTATAATGTATACATCCTATATATTTTCTCATCTTGTACAGAACTGATAATGCTGTGAAGAATCGGTTCACGACTTTGTGTAAAAAGAGAGCAAAGCATGAAGCTTTAGCAAAAGAAAACAAAGCTTCCTACATCAACCTAAACAACAAAAGGGTTATTTTTCCAAATGGGCTGAATACAGAGGATGCATCTGAAATTGCTGCACCTCTTAAAAAGATGAGGTATATTAATCTAACATGCTTACTTTTCAAAAATGTTACTGAAATCGAAGTTATAACATTCAATTTTTTTATTTACTAGGTCCTACGTCTCAAATCCTACTGATAGTTGCCACCAAGGAGAAAGATTAGATACAAACTATCTATTTAGGCATCCTTTTGCAGTACTGGCACAAAACTTCTGTGGTAATGAGGGTGAATTGCCGACTCACTTGGATGTCGACCACGTAAATGAGGCATCAATTAATGGATGTGAGTTTGGTATTAATTTTTCGTAGTATAAACTCTTTTATATTGTTGCCAGTTCGGCACTTAAAAGCCATATAGAGTGAAGTGGATGAGTAAACAGGACGTTATTTGTTATGCGATTGGTGCATATTTTCAGTGCACTTCAAGTTTAAATTTGAAAATAATGTATATTATTCTGGATATCCTTATGCAGCTGGAAATGACAAAATTCAAGGAACTTTTCTTAAGAAGGACGATCCAAGGATACTTGCATTGATGCAGCAAGCGGAGTTGCTCAGCTCACTTGCAATCAAAGTTAATTCAGAGAACACGGATCAGAGTCTTGAAAATGCCTGGAACGTAAGAAGAAATATTTTGATCTTGTTTTGCAACATGTCAAATTGTTTCCATATCAGCCATTCTATCAAATTGATCATGAGAAAACCAAAATATCTTTTTTATTGCTTGTTTTGATGTTAAAGGATGGGATAATCGAGATTGTCCAAATTTCATTACAATCTCCAAATAGAAATGCAAAATAGTCAAAAGAGCAAAGCTTTACAAGATTTGGAGTGTTAGGACGGACTCCCGTTTCCATGTTCAGCCTACCGTCGACACTTCTGAAGGAATCAAATTGACGGCATATTGATTTCTAAAATAACATTCCCATCCCCAATGGCAACACAACAGTTTCGTAACTCAACATGTATTGAAAATTGTTTTATCAAAGCATTAACTACTTAAACATTGTCCAGGTTTTGCAACATTTTCTGAAGCAAAATAAAGATAGTGATCTGCTGGCATATAGAATTTCTGATGCCGATTTGCAGTTAGAGAATTTCAAAGAGTTGATGGTGGATTTGATTAAGAATGAAGACAGTAAGCCATCTTGGAGGTAAATAAATTAACTAGGCAGACTGAAATTAGTGTGAGATCATCATTCAGTCATTCCAGTCTGGAATATCTAATTGACACTTGTACAGGCAACCTGATTTGTATGATGAGTCCCCTGCCAGCTCAGAATATAGTACTGGATCAAGTATGCTATGTCACGCTCCAGGTGAAAATCTCGAAGAATGTCAAGCCGAACTATGTACATTTCGTCAGGAAACTGGGCTCGAGTTACAATCAAATAGGTTGGGTGATCAACCGAATCTTGCTGAGGAAAACAGAATATGTAATGCAGTCGCAAATGAAGGTATAACATTTACCAATATATAATAGTAAGGCTCATTATTAGAGAAAATCATGAATTGTTATTTTAAGCTGATGCCTGATGAAATTTCTTTTATAGAATTGAACAGCTTGTTATCAACGGATGAAATGAAAGATAACAATGGAGTTGTGGGTGAATATTTAAATGCAGAATTCAGTTCCCCTCTTCAAGTGACTCCACTATTCAGGTCATTGGCAGCGGCAATACCCAGCCCGCAATTTTCAGAAAGTGTAAGAAACCTAAGCTTTATGATTTATTTCATAGTAAGCCACAGTACATAAGTTTTGACATTTGCAACATAATTTATAAAATTCTTCAATAATATTATCAAGGTAAGCGATAGGAGGTTCCATCTGATTATCGATCAGTCAAAAAAAATCTAATCTGCAGAATGTCGAGCCAATAGTTGTGGTGGCAGTGGCATTTTTTAAAGTCTTTGTTCCTTGATTGTATATGATTTTTGAATTTTGATATAGCTTTGCTCCATATCTAATCTAAAGTTAAATCTGTGGATACTTGAAACTTATTCAGAATTGTTCATAGCTCATCTTACTTTCTTGCTAATTTTACTTTGGACCATCAGATCCACCACCGTAACAGTTGCAATGATTTACCTGAAAGGCCAAACTACTGTGTGGTGGATTTCCATTAACCCACTTGTCTCCCTGTATGTTGTAGAAAAAGGCAAAAGAGCGATTGTTTCTTTCTTTCCTTCTCACCAATCTGAGTAGCACTCTTAAATGTATTGTCACTTGTCAGTCAGCACCTGAAAATTTTTCTGGGGAATTCAATAGAATAACAGTCTGGTTAACTGAGGAGGCAATGAGTAGTAAACAATGTTGAATATTAAATTTAAATAAATGAACTTGTCCCCTCTATGCCGCTTCTCATTTATGAAAATTGTGCACATACATGTGAGGAGGCATGCTGAACAATTAATTTAAAGAAATGACTGATTCCATTATCTGTCAGCATTGACATTTGAAGCTTGAGCTATAACTTACGACCTTGCTCTTGAAAACAAACTGAAATGCGCATATGGGCTATGTTTGACTGGAAAGAAGAGAAGTCCAACCATTTATCCACTCTTTTTATTGTTCAGCTTCTTGACTTGATTCCTACTCAGCATTCCCCAGTTACTCAAATTTGTATTGAAACTTTTGATTTCATTTTTCAGAAAATTCTCAATTAGAAAAACATCAAGATGCAACTTCACATGTGCAATTTTCTTTTATCCCGAGATAGGTTCTTTCTTTTTGCTAGTAAGTTACCCTTAAGGCTGTTTTTCCAGGATAGAAAGAGAACTCATGAACATCTACAAATCACCATATCAATGAAATACTTTTACGAAGTTCTTATGTATCCTGTATTATGCAAACTTGAATTAGTCATTTAAATGTTATAAGATCCTTAAACTGGCCACTGGTGGAAGTTACTATGTTTGAATGTGTTTTTCATCATCATATCTTTCCTTCTACTTGATAAATATTTATTGCATGTTTGGTATGTAGTATCAGATCGTATTGGACGGTACAATAAACAATATTTTAACTTCTTATTTCTTATTTGATACTATCTAGTTCTGTTTAGTTTCACCTTACTAAACATGTCATTAGATAGAATATGTTATTGACGACTGACACGTCTAATTTTTATGCTTTGTTCAGGAGAAGCACTTCTTAATGAAAACATTTGGGATGGAGTTACCATTCCCAAGTCCAAGCACCAATCATTCTCAAGCTCCACCTTGCAAAAGGTCCCTCCTCCACTGTCTCTGACCAGTCTCACTTATTAATCTTACATACAATATTCTGCAGAATTCAGAATCACAACTACTCATCAGGAGTTGTCAACATATGTAGAGCTTTTTGATTAATCTTTTAGAGTTCTCTGTCCTCGGATTGCAGCCATCTCCTGAGTTTTTTTAAAAGAGGCTTACGAAGATCTGCTTTGCAATCTAGGGTGCTAAGGAGCATTCCGGTATTTTTCCTTTTGTGAAGATTGACTGCTGTGATCTACATCCTTCTGAGAGTTTTCTACCTAATACTCACATTGGTTTCGGTTTGCATTGTTTTTGTGTGTCATTCTTTTGTTTGTCTTGTCATGGAACTCGGATATGGCTTTCCGTTGTTCCCAAAAGTTTTTTGGCTAGATAAGCCGATTGTACAGATCCTATACTACAATCCTTTATAGTGATTCGGAGTGTAATTATACAATGGCACCTCGCCAACTATACCCTTTAGAGAGATCAAAAAGAGAAGGGAAAAAAAAAAGAAAAAAGAAGAAGACAGTAAAGGAGGACCAACCAGTTGCATTGGACTCCTATTTACTGCACTTTAGGCATGCAAAGTACTATGTAATAAGTTTTCATGGTGTTTTAGATCTTGATGTATGTATTCCATACTTAATGGAATGAAGAATTTATAGAATTATTGTTGTGCAGATATATATGTTGTCTGGTTTATTGTCTGAGAAAAACACATTTCTGACAATTTCAAGAAATCTGAAAGCCAAAAAATAATATAACATAAAATAAAAATTCAAAAGCATCAAAAGTAAAGAAGCGTGCAGCCTGAATATAAGAGAAACGGAAATTTCTACTTACAGATTACCCGACCTATTTCTGCATTGACCATTATATATATCGTAACTTGGAACTTTCTTCTCGTCAGTTCTCTGCATGTCTCTTCTGAGATATGTAAATGGTGGAGAGGTAGGGGGTGGAAGAAGGGGTATATAAGATGGTCAGCGGTGGATGTTGGAGGATGATGATCAAAGCAAAAAGCTAATGGTTAAAGAGGGAGGGAAGATTGTGCAAAATAAAGTTTGCTGTCACCCTTCAAGATTTGGTTTTTAAGATTTACTGAAGTGCCTGGTTTGACCTTGAATCTTCAGTTTTCAGTGGTTGAATCTTGGGGAGAAAGTAGTAATTACATCTTCTCATATGCTCATGCTATGGCCTACCATTTAGGGACCTCATTATATCAGACAACTTTAATAAAGGGGTGACGATCATGACTGTCCCTCCTATTTGTACAATTACAATTAATAAAATCTGCAGAATTATTCAAAGGATAAGAGAGAGAGAATTCAAATTTTGAAAACTAATTTCTCTAAGATTTTTCTCATCCCAGAGAATATGTGAATGTGCATCTAAAAGTTCGAAAGATGTGGACGAATGTGCAAGGTTGATCAACAGCAATGACCTAAGAATGTATACCAGACGAACAATTGTGATCACGAAAGCTAAAATTGCAATAATGTACACAGATATTGAGAGAAGATTAGCTGGCCATTGGTTCCGGCTTCTTGCAATAGTCGCTGACTGCAAAATGCACATCTTATATGAATATGAAGTAAAACGTGTTATTAGTAATCCGTGAAATCAAATAAATAGTTGTTAATGCTCGAAAACAAAAGCTGAACCTTGTCTTTAATAGCAACTGGCTATCTTATGAAGAACCAATAAAGGGTCCGTTTGATTGGCTTTTGTTTTTGCTTCTGCTTTTGGTAGGAAAGTTTTTTGAGGAAGCCATCTTATGTCATTTTTTTCAAAATTCTTCTGACTCGACAAAACACTTTAACAAAATTATCCAAGCAAATTCAAAAGGAGCTACGGGCTCAAATGCAATTAGTTTTCAAGCACTAACACATCCCGTATGAGTTAAGCCCTGAGGTCGTATTGATGCTATCGAAGATGGGATTATTTGGAGCATATTTTAGAGTTTGATTGGCATTACATAGTATTTCCAACATAAAACAACCATCCATAAACATCATTTTTGAGAATGCTTCATCATCATCATTTTGCCATACAGAATCCAAATGATCGTAAGCATCCTTCAAATCCACTAAGAATTTCAGAAGTGAAACGTAGCTCACCTTTTGTGCTCCTCCATTGATTTCAGTGGTGCAGGCCTTCAAATCAGTGGTGTTGACATGGACTCTTGAAATGATGTCTTCTTCGGCTGCATGAGTTGGTTATGTATGTGCTACCCATTACAAAATAATGTGAAGTTGGCCTAAATCCCCAAAATCTTAAGATCGGATATGGTTTGACGAGGCGCCGCTTAGAAAGGAGCACTATGCAACGGTAGTCTACTCCGTCTACTACCTTCCACCTATTCTCAATCATTCCAAGATGAAAGACAATTTAAAGGAAGGTTCTGAATGCATTAAAAATAGTATTTTCATTGATTGATGAAAGCAATATATTAAAATTGCTAGCATAGGGGGGCAAACATCAATGAGCTCGATAAGATTTTCGAATACCAATCATCCCTTATAATAATTTAAGAAAGAAATACTTAAATGACAGGAGTGGACGTTTAAAAAGTGGGATCATAATAAACGTTTACAAATAGTAGTATTATTTTACAATTGAAATAAAATCTTACAACTGAAATCAAATTACGATTTAAACTAACATATTCAAACTGCATCTAGAGTTGGGCAAACAGCGACTACAAGTGAATCAAGGGGCTAAACATAACTATGATCCTTGACACGGGCATATCTTCCTCCATGTTCCTCCCGTAATGGTAAGGGCCAAATGATCCTATTTGTGGCTCATAGGCCTTCATATCACCGACGCTATTAGGTACTCGGGATATTGATGGCTTATTCTAATGTTTTAGTTCTGTTCAATTATGTTCAACATTTTTTTTTCTCTAATTTGATTATCCAATCTTTCTTTTTCAATTTTCTGCTTAATGCCATTGAAAATACTGAAATATTCCCTGCAAAGTACAAAATAAAAGCCAGCAAAATTATGCGACTAGGATTGTAGTCCTCGAATCTTGAGACCCAAAACCGTAAAATAAACAAAACGGGTGAAGATCATAAAACATCAATAAGCGAATAATGGTATCTCATCCATCTTTATAATAAAATCTATCTAGTATCAATACATCGAACCTGTTACATTCTCCCATTCTGATAATAGAACCAATACAACCACAAAGCCATATGATCAAATTTATTATCAGAGGGAAGACAAAAATAATAGGGCATCTTAATTTCATAAATGCTGGTTTTCCTTACATGGGCTTCTTTTTCCTCTGCATTCTCTGCAATTTTCTCCATTTTAAGTATATCTGGTAGGATAATCCCGAGAAAACCATGATGACGCTTCCCCATTGCTTATAGGACAGAGGATTGCCACTCAGCAGTGAAGATACCACTATGCTTACAAATTTCCGTGTTGTGGTTATTGTTGTGTTCGTCAGTGAACCAAATCGACTAATGGTTAAAAATATGAAGTTTTGGCCAACCGCACCACACAAACAGTAGAGGAGAATGTCCCATGCTGCCTCCGGATGCTGCTTGCAGAACTGAATTGCCTCAAATCCACTAGCATTTGGCCAACCGAACATGAATATCATATTGTAAATGGTACCCCATAAATTCATTCCTAGCATTATATTCCAAGCGCTCGTCTTTGGGTACCTGAATAATGTAGACAAATTCTATAGGCAACTGTCCAGAATAGTCTCGTCAATCACTTTTCATATTACAGAAAAGATGGCTTTGATGACACTTAATAGCAAGAATATAGAAAATGTTATACATGTTATGTTTTTGTGCATATGTACTAACCACACATTCAGAAAACATATGTGACAGTTCAAAATATATTGACCCCAGAAAACAGTTAGAAGTTAGGGATAGATTAAAGAACCTATCAAAGGAAGCATTTTGAGTCTGTGTACAGGACCAAACTTAAAGATGCATTTGGGAGGACCAACAAATTAACTACATTACCTGGCTGTAATTGAATCCTGAGTGGCATTGGTGAATCCATCAAAAGCAAGGTTCAGAAAACAGAGCCCATATCCAAGTGGAGCATTGGGGTGTGCTAGTTTGCTTATTGTCTTTGAGCTAGTCTGAAAAAACACGATTAAGGTTTAAGTTCGAAATCAGAAAGTTCATTTAGCAATCATTCTTTAAGTTCAGAAAAATAAAAATTGTTGTCCCATTTCCTTTTTCAGTGTTTGCAAAAGATATAAATTCCATTAAATCTTTTGATAGATGTAGAGGTGGTTAATGGAGTGCTAGGAAAGGATTCATGTAACCGGTCATAATTACTGGGTATAAGACTCGGGGCTCTGCTGGAGATAATAATGAAAAGATAGTTCATTATAGATAAATATTGAGAAAGAATCCACAGGTTACCCATCATTTTCATCTTTCAGGTTGCACTTGTGTCAGAAAGTGGACAAACGGGATCACTTTTGCTCTCATACTTCCCTTTTTTCTTTTTAATTTAATTGGAGAATTTAGGTTCAAAAGAACAACAGTTATCTTTGGTTCATCACTTCATCTTTATGAGCTCATAGATTTAAACATTTTATGGTTCTTGACAGAAAGATTTGGTTGTTCACGAACCAAAAGGTCTGAGATTGTTAGAAGGGAGAGAGAGCATAATTTAGATAGTCACCTTTGAAAGTGCGAACATGGATACCCCTCCAGCAACAAGTAATGTACAAAGATACTCCGGAAAGGTATATCTAATTCCGTAAACTAGTGTACCCATCAGCATAACTGCAGAAAGAAAAAACTAATTAATACGAACAGTTATGAGGTTTTCCACTGATCCCAAACTAAAGTTCACTGTGAACGAAAATCTAGCACTTTAAGAAACATGATTATATCAAACCTTTCCCATTACACAATTATATAGTTATTACCAAAATTGATGTGCCTATTTGATCCAGAACACAAAGAGATCCTAATATAAATTCTCACTTTGCTCTTTTTGATAATATAATTTGATGAATAGCAAATCTAGTTTTGTTCGTGAACAGAGGTAACAAAATTATTTACAATTTCATTCAGCATACATAAACATGAGAGCTTCGCATAGCAATAAGATTTTGAGAAAGATCAATAAAAATTTAAATTAGTTCTCCTCTAACTGAAGTGCAATGTATATGAGCCTGACCATTCAATTTAGCAACAAATAGTCACAACTCACCTGGAATCATTTTTGAGGATTTTGCCAGCACCTGCGCATAATGATGAGTTTAGTCTATAAACCTAGTAGAATATAGAAGTTTCTTACATATATTATGATTTTACATTCAAACTACCTTCCGACTGATCTCAAAAAGTAGCAGGAAATAAAGTACTCAGAAATGTGGGATTATTTCTTGGGCATAGCTCCCATCTGAATCTCTATTAAATTACTCTTTACACGGCTTTAGTCTAAATCATATTAAACTCTAGTTCCTTTTGTAAAAATACCATGTGTCCTACTCGTATGACAGCTTCGAAGCATGTTTTAAAACTCACGAGGAACAATAGGAAATATCACAAGTAGCCTTTTTTTGTAACCAAGAAAAACTTAGAAACGCAAATATTATCGGTAAAATAGACATCAGCAGAATCTCAAACATGCCTGAGCAGGGTAACTAATGTACTTCAATGCTTCAATCCCCATAGCAGGGCCAATCGTGTTTGTGATACCGGCACTCCAATAACTCCACCAAGGAGCACCATTTCCACCATTAGTCCAAATCTTTATCACTGTAGAATTATATAAGTGTAACTATAAACTTTCATTTCGAGACAAAAAATAAGTGAGTAAAAATTGAGTACCTTTAAAACTTACTTATAAATGACCAAATCAAACAGAATACATTTTGTGCTAGATTCAAGAATGCCAAGTGCTCGAACCTCTTCTTGTCAGTACCAAATCTCTTAGTCGACCTATATTCAAAATTAATTAAAATACACAAATAACCGCACATTGACCCCAATAAATCAAATAGAGCAAGCACATTACAAGATTGCTAACTATAAAGCTCAAATTAATATCATAAAGCAACAATTTTATTTTTCAAATCTCCACATATATATATATATTTTTTCCCCCGAAAAGCAATTTCCCAACAACTAAGGGTCTTTTCTCTTTTTTTATTTTTAGACCATTTTCAGTTTTCGAAAACACCATAACTATTATCAAAAACGAGTTTAAAATTTACAAAGAAAAGGAAAACGGCTGAAAAGGTGGTTTTGGCGGTTTCCGTTAAAACCAAACCAAAACTTCATTTTTTCATTTTTAAAAACAATTTCTCAAAAAAATGACAAAAACAACGCAGGAATCTCAAAATGGACACTCTAAACACAAAACACAAAATGAATTCAAAACTGAAAACTAAAAATTGAAATACAAAGAGAATATTCCTAAACAATTGACAGAACAATAGATACATAAATTAGCGTCGCAATGAAAACAATCACTATTATCAAACAAAGATATGGAGTTTTAGATATTAATTTAAAATGCCTTACACTGTCTCTTGGAGGACGCCTTGGTAAATGTAAGCGGACCAAATGCCAGCGACACAAACGGACAGGAGCAGAACGCGGCGGAGTCCGGCTCCGTGAGACTCCATTGCAATGTAAATCCACCGGAAACCACCAGATCGCCGCAGTAAAACTTCAACCGAAGATCACCGAATTCAATTTTTTTTTCCTTTTTGATTATTGTATAGATATTTCAACTGCCGGTGCAATTTTTGGATCGTTTGCTGAGATGGGAGTTCTATGTAGAAGAAAAGTGGGTCCGGAAGACGTGAATCTCCACGTGGAGAGTTATTATTGGCAGGGATGACAGAACGCGGAATATTATTGGTGGAGAAGACGCATACACTTTTAATTGGTATACGTGGTCTGCGAAGGAGAAATGGGCTTAGTATTCGGGTGGCTATTGTAAGCCCAATTTTGATCGGGTTATTGGGTTAAAATTGTTTATCACTCAACTATTGAAGTTTCGTATTAATCACCAAATTTTATATTATGTGAAATCTTGTCACCAAAATTTGTCATTTCAATTTGGAAATTCCAATAAATGAAAAATAAAATTATTATAAACAAATTGATGTGACATCGATCAACTAATTTTCGATTGAGAGATAAAAAATAAAATAATGTTTGATAATGAAAGTTAGATAAAATAATGTTCGATAATGAAAGTTAGATAAAATAATGTTCGATAATGAAAGTAAAATATCCTTGTTATCATCCACCTTTAAAAGTTTAGTTTGAGTTACAATTGAACTAACCAAAATATTATTTAGCATGTCACTCACCTTTTTTCAAAAGCTAATGAACTTGATGTGACACACGAAATTTCATGCGTGGCAATGACATGCTTTTCGAAGTTAAAATATATTTTATATCACTAAATTGTATGCAAGATAGATGATTTATTGTATTTTTTTTCTTTTCTTAAATGCAATATCATCTACGTCAATCGATATTTTGTAATGTGGACATCGAAAGTATGCCGTGTATGAAATTTCGTCAATGCTAAAAATATTTAGAATATTTTTAAGAGAATATGAGGTTAAAAAGTAGAAAAAAATTTAGATTTACGCATATAATATTTTATTTTGTGAAATGAATATATAAAAATGAGTTTTCAAATTGTCCAATCCGTTTATTAGCATGAATGAGTCAACCTTCGAATCAATTGAAGCATATAATAACTATTTTTAATAAGAAAAGGAAATTCAAGAAAATTCAAGAAATTCTAGAACCTTGTCTATTGTTAAATAAATTCAAGGATACACTTTTTGTTAATGGGCCCCTTTTAACTTTGAAGGGGTTTAGACCTTTTATCTTTTTATATTTTGTATATTAGAAAAGTTACTTATTAATTATTTTAAACACAATTCTTGTCTGGCAAAATAATTTATTTATTTATTTCAAATTGATACAAATAATTTATTTAAAACTTACCTTTATTTATATATAATTAACTTTTTTGAGCGTAACTTAAAACATTTTTTTAATTATTTATTCCATTACATATTTGCAACTCGATATCAATCTTCTAAATATTATCGCAATACGTAATTTGCTCCTGAAATTAATTCACTAACCAAGCTCGTGAAAGAGTTCTCAGCAAAATAGATATAAATTACGGCAAAAAAAATAATCTATTCACATCGAGATAAAACATTTCGTTCACGATTATTGAATTTCCGAGTACTCGTTAAGATGAAATCGCAACTAAAATCTCTCAATCTTGTCTTCTCTAATATAATTATTCAAAGCAATTAATTGTTGAAGTATTTTTGAAAATTTGATAGTCTAGAAAATATTTTGTTGCTAATTTAGTTAAAAGTGTTAAAAAGGTATTTTATGCATTACATTATAGTATTAAGGACCCACAAAATGGACAGTGTGAAAGAGTATTTTCATTATTACCATTATTTTTTACATTAACATGTAAAAGATTAGTGGTCAAGGCAGGAATTTGTTATTCAAAACTTAAAATAGAAGA
>CAIGRL010049532.1:0-14089 GCA_903798325.1 Fraxinus xanthoxyloides
AAAAGATATAGGATCTATTCTACAAATTATCTCATTAAGGGCAATATAGACATTTTACAAAATTATTTTAAATCACTGGATTCTAGTCTGTCTTTGAGCCTGAACGTGTAGCATTGTCCTATTAGTAATTTATTTTTAAAATCTTTTGAAAGGCTGTACTCTTCCTTTAACTGAAAATGTTAGAAAACTACCAATCTTAATAATAGTTAATATACCTTTAATGCAAGTCTCTTCAGCTTGTTCATTGCTCTGAACTGTTTCATCCTGATTAGAACGGCACTATCAATAGGTTTATCTGATGCTTCACCGTCTTCTTTGAGCCACGGATGCTCTGGTTCACAAATCATTATAAAAAAATATTAATGCTTTGGATAAAATCAAGGTAGTTGCTATAGAGTCTAAAAAACTTATTTTTACTCGAATTCAGTTTATCTGCTACTCCAAAAAAATAAAAATAAAAATTAAAAAAAATTCTTCATTTAGAGTTCGAGTATAGAAATGTAACAACAGAAAGTCTTGTTTTGCATACCAAGGGCTTCGGCTGCAGTAATCCTCTTTTTAGGCTCCATTGTCAACATTTTCCGGACAAGATCCTTCGCACCCTTTGATATAGAAGGCCAGGGCGAACTTTGGAAATCCACATAGCCATCTAAAACTGCTTCAAATATTCCATTATCTGTCTCTGAAGTACAACACAATTCTTAAGCCAATTAATTTGCTGTATGGACGGTGGAGAGTATAGATAAGACAAACCCGAATTTTATTCTTCCATAATGGAAAAGTCATTATCTATGAGGTGCATCATCGTACTGATGAATAAATGCAAAAGCACTTCATTGTTGACAAACAAGAACTTGAGAGTTTCGCAAAAAATAGAACAAAATCAAGCAATCATCCTCAGTTTAGATAATTTGCTCATTGTGATTGAACTTACCAGCCCAAAATGGAGGAAATCCACTTAAAAGTATATACAATATGACTCCAGCACTCCAGACATCTACCTCCTTTCCATAGCTTCGTCGTAGTACTTCAGGCGCCACATAATACGCGCTTCCAACAATATCTCTATAACGCTTCCCTGGAGAGAATTATGGAACAAAAAACAGCTTTCTAATCTATGGATTACTTTAAAAATAGCAACAAACATCACATTACAAACTTGCAGTATTCATATTCCATAAGTTGATCAAGCAAGAGCATTGATTTACAGGCTCGTTAGTCTACAAACAATACAAAACGCATTTCTTTACACTAAACTTGTTCAGGGCAACACAAGAAGTTGCTCGACTGCCTAATCCAAATAAAAATGGTTCATCTGTAGTAAACATTGGATCCCAGAGACTGCCAAACAATGAGAAATCAATTCAATCCTGGCCACTTTCATCAAATACTATACATTGTAGACAGATTTTTTTTGCTTTAATTATGAAAAAAGACCCCAATGAAAGTTTATGTTGGTTTTAAACTAAGGGTCATTTGTAATTGTACCATATATTAACGCATTAAATTACATAGATAGAGCACAGAGGCAACTGGAGTATAAGCTGGTTTGGCTCTCTGTTTGTCTATTTGATAACACTGCTATTCATTGGTACTGATCACTTTGGTGTGAACCAATCGTTCTACAAGTTTTGGCCTACCACGTGAATCCTAATCCACATTTCATTGGGACATCCCCACCATAATCCATTGATGCACAGTATTGAATCTCGGGTACATTGAAAAGTGAAGAAGGTTTGATCGAAAATGATTCATTTAGAAAATTTTAATCAGTTGTTTTTCCTTCAAATTTTCTGTTCAACTACACGAATATTTTTAGTCTCGGATCTCAATATATTTTTACTATAAAAAGAAAAAGCAAAGAACAAAAATATCATTGACGTGGTTGACCTGTCATTTTCTAGTTGACTTGACTTGGTCTTGTTGACCTAAAGTGTCATCCACGTACTCATCGACTGATAACTCACAAACTAGACACGTCAATGCAAAAAAAATTCCTCTTCCCAAATGCCAATTCGTGAATGATGATTCAAAGGGTCCCAGTTTTCCACCTCTATGCACAAAATTTTAGGAAATATTGTCAAAGCCGCGTAATGGCACAAAAAAAAATCTGTCTAATCTGTTGACATTCATATGCATTTTTTTTTCAAAGGGAACATCATGTTTCATTTTTTCTTTGTCAAGTGAGGTGAAAATCTTCGGTAGAACTATAGAAATAGTATTCTAATGCTGAAATACATCAGAATCTCATATAAGCCATATCACTTTGCAGCAAACAAGATTCTGACATAAAAAAGAAGCTAAAAATTTGAAAATGAAAATTCCAATTTCGTACAGAGTTTGAAACTGACCTTGCTCAATGAAGACTGAAAGCCCGAAATCAATTGCCTTCAAAGGAGAATCTTTCTCACGACTAACGAGCAAGAAGTTCTCAGGCTTAAGGTCTCTATGCATCACACCCATGAAATGGCAAACGTGAACCACATTGACAATTTGCCTTCCAATTTTTGCAGCCTCTTTTTCAGAATAACTCCCTCTGGCAGTAATCCTATCAAAAAGTTCACCTCCACTGCAAAATTCCATAACCAAATGCACATTTACCCTGTCCTCATAGGCACCCTTGAACTCAACAATATTGGGCTGTCCAGTCAAATGCTCCAGAATCATAATCTCCCTTCTCACGTCTTCTACATCTTTTTTAGTCACCAGTTTTTTTACGGAAATGGATTTGCATGCATATTTGTAGCCAGTTGCCTTATCAGTGCAAAGATAGGTGATTCCAAATTGCCCTCTTCCAAGCTCTTTGTGAATATCATAGAATGTTTTAATATCTATGTAAGGCTTGCCTAAAACTAGGCCAATTTCGGAGGATGAAGATGATGCAGGAGTGGTGGTGATTCTTGGCAAAAGTTTTGAAGAAGGAGCTGGTTTTGGCGGCTGTGGAGGTTGTGGTGGTGGTGGTGGTCGTGGTCGTGGTGGTGGTGGTGCGTGGTGGTGTCGAGTGGAATTATACCGAGGACGAATAGGAGAGTCTGAGGATGATGATGATATTGGGATTTCTCTAAATTTCGAGAAACAGGATCCCATTTAGAGAGCCGTGTGTGTGTGTGTGTGTGAGAAGAGAGTGCGAGAGAGAGAGAGAGAGAGAGAGAGAGAGAGATGTTGGAACAAAGAAATGTTTGCAGATTTGTAGAGAATAATATTGGTTGTATTTGTACTCTGTGGAGGTTTAGGCTCCACTTTTTAAGGTGCTTTGCTTTGCTGTCCGGTTTTGTACAAGTATTTTATATTTAGCTCCGGTTTCAAAATCTAATAAAAATCTAATTTTAATTTATATCAAACTATATCTTACATACCATAGGTTTTGTTAGCGTGCCAGTGAAGGCGTGTTTCTACATAGTTATATACACGCTAGCATGGGTAGAGTAGAGTGGACGTGATCTGATTCGATTTGAATTAAATAGAACTCAATATCAAACGATTGGATACATTAAATCAAATCAGATAAAAACCGATAATTTGATTAAAACATTTTATAGTGTAAACGGTTGTCAATGTTTATTTCACTTTAGTGCTCTCTCTTATTCCTCAAAGATGTTAATCATTCCAAATAAATATTAATTCATGTTAATTTATGTAAATTAGCTTAACGTCATGATTATGACAAAAAAAAAATTTGAAATCGAATTAAAATTGATTCCATAGTTAACCGATGTTTGGCAACTAAAAGTTGGATTAAAATATAAGTTAAAGTCAATAATTAATTTTAATTACATAATTCAAGAGATTCATAACTTTTTATTCACACATTTTATCAATTTTTCATCGAAATATACTAAAATTTGATTTTTATTTAAACCAAATAGGGGCTTAAAATAAAGAACGGGATCAGAAATTGTTTGAAATCATAGTGAACACTTTTTGCTTCGAGTAGTTTTGAAATATGTTCATCCCTATAAATATATGCACTTACGCGTGGATAGCTTACAAAAGTAAACTCTAATAGACAGCCCATATTTCTAAAGATTTGCAGCAAAAGGAAATTACAGGGACCATTTCAAAAAGCGACACACGTCAGGGATTGAAATACAGCTATTGGAAATTACAGGGGCCAATCTGAATGAAACAGTAAATGCGTGGGCCAATTTTTAGATTTCAGAAGGTTTAGGGGCAGCTTCGCACACCCAAAAAATTAAGGACTGTCTAAACATTTCAGTAAATTTAGGAACCACATTGCAGGAGGCCAAAAATCCAGGGGCCAAACTTCAAGAAATACAGGTAGGGTTGGGCAAACCCCAATCTAACCCAAACTACTCAACCCAACCGATTGGTTTGGGTTGATTTTTAAGTTCAATTGGGTTGGGTTGAGTTTCGGATTATGAATTAAAATCCAATCCAACTCAATCCAATCAATTAAAAAAATCAATGGTGAAGATGAGAAGAATTTATAATTTATACACGTCCATTTGTTTTTTACATAAACTGTTTGGTATGAGTACTATGCACAAATGTAATTTAATGATAAAATAAAAATAAAGGACATGACGATGAAATGAATGAATTCCAAAAAAAAATTGTAATAAAGAAAATGTTTAATAATTTCAAACTTATTTATATATTAACATTGGATTCTGAATTTCATTTGATGCTTTCGGCACTTGCTTGTACTGCCAAATATGTGCGTGTGTGTATGTTGGGAAGGCTGTGGAGAATACACTGAAAGAAAATTCAATGATCATCTTTAATTTTCAATTTAAAAGTTGATTTTTTGATTGCACATGCTAGGATTGTGTAGCATGATAACATTAAGGGCATGTCAAGCCGAACCTGATATTATAATCAGCCAGAATTTAATTGATAAAAAATCGAAAAGAAAATGATCTTTCTTCTCCACCTAGTGGCGGATTTACAGTGGGGATTGAGGTTGAGGTCCAACCATTGATGCCTCATATTAGTTGCAATCTCTGATATCTTAAGCGATGGGTAATATGACATATCTGATGTCCATACTACCTTCAAAGCTTTTCATCAAATGATTCCCACACAATTTGGTGCAACAATTTAAATTATTCGTTCAAATAACAGAGGAGAATAATTCAATAGATTACTCTCTTCACATCTTGAAGAAAAATGGCTTGTACAACAATCTTCGAGTTGATTAAGTGAATGATAATTAAACTTGCCCTTTGTTATTCGCACGGTTAATCATCCATCACTGGAGTGAAATCCGTTACTCCAACATGATGAATACTGTTACGTGTTCAGCAAAAATTAGACGTGGCACATTAAGGAAGTTAAATTGTCGAATAAATTAAATGAATGATCACTAAACTTATCCCTCGATTATAATTTTCTTAATAGAAAAAGATTATCCATTGTTATCTACTGGTTAAGTGCTAAAATATAGAATCCCAAAGATTCCAAGAGTCGGATTCAAACTGCCTAAAATAATTTATACTTTTTTTGCTAAGGTATTAATACCCACAAAACTCTATTTTCTAGGGTAGATAAACCCATATCTTAGGATAATTGTATACATGACTCGAAACATTTATTTTAGTTGTTTCATTTTCTCGATCAGATTTATTTTAATATAAATTGTAGTCAGATAGAAAATATGAAAATATGACCATGTTAGAATTTGGATGTGACCTGAATTCATTGTTTGAAGTATTGAAAAATTCTAATTGAAGTGCACGTCAAGGATAATTAAAGTTTGAAATGCTATTGGAGTCGTATATCAAGTTGAAATTCTAATTTGGAAGCTTATTGGGAGTTGGAATTTGTGTTAGATTTGAAGAGGTTGAAATTTTGGACTAAAAAGAAAAGTCGTCGCATTTTCGCTAACTTGGCGCTAGCTGGCTGCTCGAGCTATCTGGTGGAAAACAACCCGACCTCCGCTAATTCGTCGCTGGAGTGATGGGTCATCGCTCGAGCGACAGTGTTATCCCACCCAAGCTCGTTTCGCGTTTTAACACATTTTTTACATTCTACTTCAACTACAACTCACCTATTAGGGTTTGGACATCTCCCTACATAGTTATCCGTAATTCTTGATTTTAAAATTCCAATAGAAATACTATCACGATACGTTCCACACTTCGGTGGAATTAATCGTATTTATCTTAGATTGTTCGGCCGTGCATTATTCGTACACGCGTTTCAAAAAAAAAATATAGATCCAAATTTGATCCTAGAACTACTTGGTTTATTGGTCAATCCCAAGGGAAAAACGGTTATAATTGTCATCATCCACCCTCTAGGAAACTCCTCATCTCCATGGATGTACATTTTTTTGAAAATCTTTCCTATTTTCTAAAGTCTTAACTTCAAGGGGAGTATACAAGTGAAGATAAGACCCTAACTCCTTCAGAGATTGAACTATCCTGTACCCCAGCCTATGCTTCAAATAATTTAGTCCAATATAACACATGACATGACCAAACTCACATGTGAAAAACAAAAGAAAGGTCAACAATTTCACCTCAAGTTTATTCAAAGGGAACGTAAACCTATTCAAAATACTCACCACTCGGGGAGTCTTTCACTCTTGCAAATAAGGCATATTTTGTCTTGTCAAAATTTTGGAAATGATACTTTATTTCAATGTATTCCAACTTGTTTGACAGTGACAATCAAAACAATTCTACCCTTATTAATTTTGATGCTCTCCACCTTCACATAGCTATTAGAAAAAGGCACTAGAAATGTACCTAACACCTTCATGGCCAAATTTGTGTCTTAGGAAAAGTTATCTCCCTCATTCAAAGCATTCGTAACTAAGAAGGTGTTTGACACTTATTTTCTGGAGAATAAAATTTTTGGAATAGTGATTGATGAGAGAATGTATGGTGGAAAAATTTATAAAAAGTTTTAGATTTGTATGTAATATTATTTTATTGAAAGAACGTGTGGTCGAAATGAAGAAAGAGCACACAGTGAGAATGAGAATGAGTGTTAAATAGAGGCTAAATTAAACCCAATAGAGATCCCAAAAGTATCCATGATTTACAAAAGAATAAAAGGCCACACAATGTCTTTAAATTAAAAAGTTAAAATGCAATTTTTATTTATTTTTTAATCTTAACACTATTATGATGTGACATGGTGATGCATTGTCATATCATGCAACGATTATGATTTACATGGAAGATTCATTGGGTTTTGATTATCATCTAAGTAATTTTCATCAATTTGGATAAGATCGATAAAATTTAAAATTAAAATTAAATGAGATTTTAATAGTCTATAAAATTTTGTTGAAACTTTCGTCATCACGGACGAAATTTGCCCAATATTCTTTCTTGCAAATTTCAACAAAACTTTGTACAAGGTAATTTCCAAAACCTTGTTTATTAAGCAACTAAAGTTTCACATCAATTACAAAAGATTAGTTTAGGTTAATAAAGTCACATTATTTATTAATAGTATCATTTTATAACTTTATAATCTGTTTTCTAATTTAGCCAACGACATCTTTATGCAATTCTAACAGTTTTTACAACTTTGTCCGGATCCTAGTTTGTGTCGTATGATCTAATGCACCCATCTTTCCAATAATTGAGGGACTATACTTTTTGTATTTCAATTTTGTGTTAAATTTATTTTGGGTTTTGTGTTTTGAGTATTTATTTTGAGATGGTTGAAACTGTATTTTTTTTGACATTTTGAAAAATTGTTTTGAAAATACTCAAAACGCATTTTGAAAATTTTGGTTTGATTATAACTGAAAATACCTAAAATGATGTCATTTTGGGTTTTTTTTTAAATCTTTAACTTGTTTTCAAAAACGAATTTTCGAAAAAAACGAAAGAGAACGCATTTTTATTTGTTTTGGAAAATCG
Organism: Fraxinus xanthoxyloides; assembly: GCA_903798325.1. Lineage (NCBI taxonomy): Eukaryota > Viridiplantae > Streptophyta > Magnoliopsida > Lamiales > Oleaceae > Fraxinus > Fraxinus xanthoxyloides. The sequence continues at coordinate 7,845 of CAIGRL010049532.1, forward strand.
AAAATAGAAAACGATTTGAAAATGATAAAGAGATGAAGCCCTAATTCTCTTGCATTTTGAACCTTTAAATTTTGTTCATTTCCATGAAAAAAAAAGTCTATTTAATAATTTGCACTAATGGAGAAAGTAATATACTTTGAACCGATCTAATTCTCATCTTTCATGCAAAATCAACTAGTGCCATTGATTTTTTTTTAAATAAAATCGAAAAAAGCACCTTATAGAGCAGTATGAATCAATCCAATTCTCATTTTTCAATCAAAATCGGCTAGTTCCATCGAAGAACTCTAAAATAAAATAAAAAATGATTCTCTTGAAATTCTTATTAATAATCTCAAAATAAGCTTAATAGCGTGTTTAATTATTTTTTTAACCACCTCTAGAATAGTAGAATTCTCACACTTATTGCACTCTACAAGTTCGAGACGATGATTAGAAACTATTGAATAATAGTAAAAGACTCTCAACTTGTTGCACTTTAGACATTGCTGTTCAGTGCGTGCCTGTCAAATATGCCTTCGGCCGTAAAATACAAATGGAGGGCAAAACTGGGTCCAATCTATGAAATTCAACTTTTTAAAGGACCAAAAAGGTAAAATACTTAAACTTTAGGGTGTAAAAGAGAGCATCTGTAAAGAGAATCGAGAGGCCAGCTATATCACTACTCAAAACATCTCAAGGCGACTCTGTTATCTGTACACGGTTTTTCCCGTTGACTTGGGGGATTAATTGTGAGATTATTGAAAACTCTACTTCTTTCTACTCTTAATCAAAGATTATTTGCAATTGTATATGTTTTTTTGGTCGGATCAAAACCAGCCCAGGAACAGAAAGGGAATTTTCAGTTCTTTTCTGCAAGCTGTAAGTTATTATGTGATTCTTGATGTATTTGTGTATATGTATATGTATGTATATAACTACGCACACAATAATTGACTCTTATGATAATCATCTTCAGATTTAATAGTTGTTTTGCGGAATAAAATGCCAGCTATTATGTGACAACTGCTTTTTTTGTTTTCTTGATTTGCCAGCCATTCATTCATATCCGTAGAACAAGATTATTCCACCATCCAACTACGCCATATTGATTATTGGGATTGGTCAATTATTCTCAAATTTTAGAGTGTTTGCCCTTTTCTGCAAATTGGTTTTGCTCTTGATTCAGATCAGATTTTGTTTGTTTTCAATAAGAAAGAACCCAATAAAATGCCTCTCGGGGAGCTCTTTCTTTCTGCATTCGTTCAGGTACTGTTCCAGCAATTAGCTTCAGGTCTGTTGGTGGCCTTCACCCACCGGGAGAGAATTGATACGCACCGCAAGAAATGGAATCAAAATCTGTCTTTTATTCAGGCGGTGCTCGATGATGCTGAAGATAAGCAATTAACTGATCAAGCTGTAAAAGTATGGCTGGAGGGCCTCAGGGAGTTGTTCTATGACTTGGAAGATATATTGGATGAGATTACCACTCAAGCTTTGATTCAAAAATACGAAGGAGTTCTGCCTAGAACAAGTCTGTTGCGGAAACTGATCCCTACTTGCACCAGTTTATTACCTGGTTCAATTGCATCCAATTATAAGATGATGTCCAAGATAAAAGAAATCTCTAACAGGTTTGATGATATAGTGAAGCAAAAGAATGGTTTGAAATTGGAAGGGAATTCGGGTGGGCATTCTAACCGATGGACGGTTACCAGATTGCCTAGCACTTCCTTAAATGAGCCCCACATTTATGGAAGAGACAAGGATAAAGAAGCCATGAGGAATTTTTTGATTGGTGAGGGGGGGTGTCATGATGATGTTTGCTACGTTCCGATTGTTGGGATGGGTGGAATTGGAAAAACGACTCTTGCCCAACTTGTCTATAATGATAGAGATGTTAAGGGAAGCTTTCATGTGAGAGCCTGGGTTTGTGTATCTGATTTTGATGTGTTTACAATAACCAAGACAATTTACAAGGCAGTGACTGATGATAGTGGCGAATCTAAGGACTTAAATATGCTTCAAGTCAGATTACAGCAGCTGTTGTCGAAGAGCAAGTTCCTTATTGTTCTTGACGATCTTTGGAATGAGGAATATGAAAATTGGAACACACTATGTCTTCCTTTCCAATACGGGCAACCTGGAAGTCGAATTATCGTTACAACTCGCCTTGATCATGTTGCATCAAAAGTGGGTTCTGTTCCAGCTTACCATATGAAGATGTTGACAGATGGTGATTGCTTATCTCTTTTAGCTCATCACGCTAAAAGATCTATAGATGCTGATCCAGATATAAGAGAAATTGGTAAGGGACTAGTGAAGAAGTGTAGAGGCTTGCCTTTGGCAGCAAAAGCACTCGGCGGCCTTCTACGTTCTAAGGAAACTAAGGAAGAGTGGGTAGATGTGCTGAAGAGCAAGATATGGGATTTACCAGAACAAAACAACATTCTTCCTGTTTTAAGATTAAGCTATCATCATCTGCCTTCGCATTTGAAGCATTTGTTTGCTTATTGTTCCATATTTCCAAAGGACTATGAGTTTGACAAGAATGAGCTGGTGTTATTGTGGATGGGAGAAGGTTTTCTGCACCAAAAAAGAGGGAGTAAAGAGATGGAAGAGTTAGGCTTCGAGTGTTTTAATGAACTATTGTCAAGATCCTTTTTCCAACGACTAAGTGACAGTGATTCACATTTTGTGATGCACGACCTTATAAATGATTTGGCTCAACTTGTTGCTGGAGGGACTTGCTACAGGCTTGATGAGAAGGTAAATACTAACAAGGAGTATAGAGTACCAGAAAAAACTCGCCATGCTTCATTCCTGCGTCATGAATTTGAAGTTTTCACAAGATTCAGGGCATTCAAACAAGTTCAAGGTTTGAGAACTTTTATACCAATGCCTGTCCAAAATTCACATGTTTGGCCTCCTTTCTACTTATCCAACAAGATCTTGCTTGAATTGCTTCCAGAGCTTCATCGCTTAAGAGTGCTATCTCTAAGCGGCTATTCCATCACTGAGCTTCCAAGTATCATCTGCAAGTTGTTGCATTTACGGTACCTCAATCTATCTGGCACTTCTATTGTTTCATTGCCGGACTCTATAAGTGAGCTCTACAACTTGCACACTTTATCTTTAAGTAATTGCCGCTTTATCCGTCAGCTGCCACCAGCAGTAGGAAGTTTATCCAACCTACGGCATCTTGACATCTCTAACACCGATCAACTGAGGGAAATGCCGGTCGAAATCGGTGATTTGATAAACCTGCGGACATTACCAAAACTTGTTGTCAGCAAAGTCGGTGGCTTGGGTCTGAGGGAATTGAGGAATCTTCAGCATTTACAGGGGACACTTGCCATTTCAGAATTGCAAAATGTGACGGACATCGAGGATGCAAAGGAGGCATGTTTAAGGCGTAAGCAAGAACTCAATGAATTACAACTGGCATGGGGAAAAGATATTGATGATTCAATTGATAGGAGTATCGAAGAAGAAGTGCTAGATATGCTACGGCCTCATGAAAACTTGAGAAATCTCAAGATTGAGTTCTATAGAGGTGAAAACTTCCCAAGTTGGATAGGGGATAAATTTTTTGGCAAATTGACGAGCATAAGCCTGGGCAGCTGTAGTGAATGTACATCTTTACCACCACTTGGGCAACTTCCCAAGCTCAAACACCTGCGCATAGAAGGCATGCAAAAAGTGAAACACATTGGTGTTGAATTTTGCGGTTTTGTGGCTGACCCATTTCGAAGTCTCGAGAGTCTAAGATTTTATGACATGCCAGAATGGGAAACATGGTCCCGTTCTGCAGATGGTGAGGAATCCGAGAACCAGTTCCCAAATCTTACTCAGCTTACAATATTCAAATGCCCCAAGTTAACTAATGTTTCTCCATTGAAGCTTCCCATTCTTCATGACTTGGACCTTCAGGAATGCAACAAAATTGTGTTACGAAGTTTCAGTAATCTTAATAAGTTAAACTACTTGAAAGTTGAGTCTGTTACAGGGCTATCTCATCTACCGGAGGAACTTCTGCAGTCCACTGAATCACTTGAAGTTTTAGAGTGTTGTAATTGCAGGGAACTGCTTTCACTGTGGGAAAGTGGAGTTACGGTAGAACATCTTGTCCGTCTAAGACGCCTCGTTGTTGCTGACTGTTCGGAACTTGTATCCCTTTGTGAAGAGGAACAACAGATGCCTTGCAATCTTGAAGTTTTGGAGTTATTTCGCTGTGCGAGATTAATGTCCATTCCTAACATGAGCAATCTCAGGATCCTGAGGGAGTTTATAATAAAGAATTGCCAAAGACTTGTAAGCTTTTCGGAAAATGGCGTCCCTCCCATGCTTCGACGCCTTGAGATACTCAGCTGCAATTCCCTAGTATCCCTGCCTAGTAGCTTCTCAAACCTTGAAAGGCTGGAGATTAAGGACTGCTCGTCTCTGAGGACATGTTTAAATGGTAACTTCGCAATCACCCTTAAAAAACTTTCCATCAAAAACTGCAATCAACTTTCAGAGGCAATGCTTCCACCGAACAGTGAAATTTCTCTGGAAGAGCTTACTATATCCAAATGGCTGCATTTCAGCTCTCTACTCCGGCATGTGCACAGCTTTGCACATCTTTTTGAACTGTATCTAACCGATTGTCATGGTCTAGATAACTTCCCAGAGCAAGGGTTGCCACCAAACCTGAGGACACTTTCCATCGAACATTGTTCAAATCTTAAGTCCTTGCCAATGCAGATTCGAAACCTCGCATCCCTCGTATCACTTGAGATACGTACTTGTCGCAGGCTTCAGAACTTCCCAAGATGTGATTTCCCCCCAAATTTATCTTCACTAAGGATCTGGGATTCTAGGAAACTCAAGCCTCTAGCAAAGTGGGGCCTACACAGACTAGCTTCTCTTCGAGAATTTTCTATCTGTGGTGGATTTCAAGAACTGGAGTTTCTTGGTGATGATGACGGTCTCTTTCCTCGTTCTCTAATTAAGTTTTCTATTGCTAGATTTCCAAAACTTACTTCACTCTCTAAGGTTCTTGAAAACCTCACCTCTCTACAACACCTATCAATCATGAATTGTACAAGCCTTAATGTTTTGCCCAGTGAAAACCTGCTCGACAAGCTTTGGCATCTAGAGATAAGCGACTGTCCCCCTCTGAAACAACGGTGTCTCAAAGATAAAGGGGATTATTGGAACAAGATTGCTGCAATTCCTTGTGTAGAATTAGACGGCACTTACATTTACAGACAGAGTTTGGGTTAAGCTGCAGTTATTTTTCCTCGTTTGAGGGTATCAGATGCCATATTTTTACTGCATTATCAGGTAAACAAATTTTTAAACCATCATATTTTTTAATTTGGCCTCCTTTGATCACTCAATCTTTGAGCCATTGAAAGCCTGTTGTTTACTTGATATCATACAGCAATGGACTAGCTGATTGCATTAGAAATGAACAACTAAAGTGCTGCTGCCCTTTTAATTGACCTTCTGTTTATGTGCAGTTTGCGAGCATTGTCTAAAACTGTCTATGCATGGTTGACAAATACCATTACATTGACAAAGAGAACATCAGTTTCGATCAAGGGTGAATGAACTTTCAATCTGGTGACCCACAACTTATTTGATTGTAAGCATTATCCTGTCTTTGATGCTACCTCTGGACATGCTAACACAGCAAGAAGTAAAGATTATACAAACTTTAAGCCTCTAAATGCAGACCTAATGTTGTGCTACTGCAGGTCTGGTATTTTCTTTAGATCTAAATGCTTTGATTGTGATTTCTTAATATTTCAGAATACTTTCACATTTTCTATGCCAATATTACAAGGATGTGCTTATCCAACTATTGTTTGTCTTGTGTATTTGGCAAGTGAATTTTACTATTCAACGAAGAAAAAACATATTACATCTTGAACATTTCACATCTCTATGGCCGTTGCACAGTGGTTTATGTATTTGTTGTGATTGGAGAAATTTCAGGTGTCATTTCGTTGAACCACCTCGTCTAAAATCTTGGACTCTTATAAAGTGGACGAGTTATTCATTTGAAGTTTGTCTTGACACACCCGTCACTTGCAGACCACCAATTACTTGTTCTAATGCTATGTTGACCTGCCTCACCTAAATTTTAAGCTTTTAGAGAAGGGACAAAATTATTCATTTGATTTTGTCTTCGACAAATCTTGTTTCGTATTTCATATTTACTCAACTGGCCACCATACGTGACCCACAAACATATTTTCTTGCTTTCTTGTCTGTAT
>CAIGRL010049539.1:0-10179 GCA_903798325.1 Fraxinus xanthoxyloides
TTTTTTTTTTTTCCCTCTCTCTCTGTGTAGTAATGGAGAAATATCTGGTTTGAAAAAATGGAGCGTGGGTTTTATGTCGGTCAGGTCAGCACACCCCGGAGTGGTGCAGGGGTGTCACCGTCAGTCGTCGGCCGATTTGGTTGACTATTTTGTCCCTTTGTTTTTTGTTGTTAATGTAATCTACTTTATGACTTTCTTACTATAATAATTAAAGCTTTTTGAGGTTTGACCATGGGATTATTACCCTTCCCGTCCTTTGTTCTCACGTGATAATAACAATTAAGATTAATAGAAGTTAAAATCGATAATAATCTTAACGATATATAATATGAAATTCATAATTTTTCAATCATATATTTCATCAATTTTTATCAAAATTTACTAAAAATTTGATTTTAATCCATACCAAACAGAGACCATATGTTTGAGCCATGTTCATTCGGTTAAATAATTTAAATTAAAATATAAGTTAACAGTTAACAGTTTAGAGTGTGTTTGATAGATATTATTTTGGAAGAATAAATTTTGGAATAGTAGATTGATGGAGAATGTGTTGTTGAAAAAGAAGGAAAAGTTGTTGATGTGATGTAAAATATTATTTTATTAAAGAATGTGTGGTTGAAAATGAGTAGAAGAATGAGAATGAAGTTTTTAATGGGAATCAAACGGGGGCTAGGACTAAATAAGGTTTTAGCTTTATTTCTTCCTCATATAGGCAAGACAATGCAGTGAATAAGATTTAGCTTTTATTTTCTTAGGTTATCCCGTTCAAAGTGTATGTTTTGTACCCATAAAAAATGAGTGTGTTTTGTATGTTTTAGGTGTTGAATGGGGTGTCTATTTCATTCAATTCATATTAATTAATTAATTTTATGATATAATTTTCCACTAAATATTTGACCGAAAAGAAATTAAAAAGTAGATAGTCTGTAACGACCTAAATTTTATAATCCAAGTCGCTACCAAAAGTTTTTAATAAAGTTTTGCATTGTGACATAAAATTTTACATAATGTTATGTATACTCGAAGTTACACAGAAAATTTTACAAATCCTTTATTTATTTATGGATGTATAATAATTATTATTGTATTAACACTAACTTTCGACATAAGTAATGTGACAAATTTCTTTGATAATTATTATAGCTATTCATTTTAATTGAATTTGCATGGAGATCATGAACTAACTTGACTAGAATATTCACGTTTTGGCTAAAACTCCAAATCAACATTCTTATTTTGAACTGAAACTTGTAACGCTATAGAAGACTTAACATAATAGAAACAAGTTTGAATAAAGAAGACCAACATAAATGCAATTAGCTTGAACTTATCAAGTCACCCACATAATTTTAAATTCAAATAACTTTTGTTCCAAATTCTAAATAAAAGATCCACCTAATAATAAAATTAAAGGAAATGCTAAAAACAAAATCTTTAGTCACGTTACATCAAATTTAATTTATTAAGTCCATTGAATCTAAACTCGACGACTACACATCGTCGCTCGCCATCCAACCACCCATAATTTGTGAGAGATATAGGGAAAATGGTGAGTATGTTAGAATACTGTAGGACACGAATATTTTGTGCAATCCCGAATAAAAATATTAAATTGTGCGTAAAAAATATTATACCGTCATATCATATACTTAGAAATCGATAAGAGCTCAATAAATATTATATTTTTGGTCCCAAATGACCATTACATACATACATATCATAACTTTAATTAGCATAATATTTATCAATATGAAGAAATAAATTAAACGGGACAAATCACTTGTACTTCGTAATCCTACCTCATCGATCAAATAATTTTTTAGAGAAACAAAACCAAAATCATATTCCAACTTTATTTTCCTCCTGTTGCCGTATTTAAAAATATATATATATATATATTATACGGCGAAAGAAATCTGACTTGTCTCAGCCGTGATTTCTTAGAGTCCGTTTGATAGACAGAGGTGGAAAGGAAGTTCAATTCCATATTAGTTGATAAATAAAAATCCATCAAACCCATAGCAATTCATTTTTCATTAAAACAAAGAAAATACAGTTTAAAATGGTTGTACTTTGAAATTCGATTTTCATTTTCATGTAGCAATCAAATGGTTAAGGTGGAATTCGTTTTTCTTAAATGTAACATTTTTCATGGAATTCGTTGCAATCAATCAGGGCCTTAGACTTTTTTTTAATGGAGAAAATCAATTGCATAAATGGATAAATATAAGACAAGTGTCCCGTAAAAAGTGGAAGTCCAATTTACCCAACTTAGGTCTGTTTGATTGCAAATATGGAAAATGGGTGGAAAGAAAATGAATTCTAGGAAATTGAATTGCCTAGAAATTATTTTACTGAAAATTATAATTAATTGTGTTTAATTGGTGTAATTTTCCACCTGGAAAATATTAAAAGTTTTGTGTCCGTTTATCTTTATTTTTCATGAAAATTGTACATTAAAATGATAATTTCTTTTATCATTGGGTCTAAAATTTGTACATTAAAGTCAAATAAAACATCCCGCTCTTACTTAATCCCAACAACCACGTCTGCCTATACTTTAAGAAGTCAAAAAAAAAGTAATAAAACAATATATAACGACAACTTTAAACTCCAATAAATTAAATTTCGCTAACCCTTCGTGGGAGGTCGAGTTGATGGAGCAAATGAACACGAAAATCGAACGTCACGAGTTTGAATCCCCTGCTAACACTTCCTCGATCAAGCCCGTCGTATCGGGCTTGCCTAGTACGGTTTATCTCTTCTGTATGATTTGCGGGCTACTACACATGAAGCGAGATTTACCCAGTACGCATTCATATGTAGCGACTGCCGGTTCCTATGTCAACAAAAAAATAATTTAGGTTTCGCTTATCTTAATTAACTTTTTCTCAAACGTAAAATAAATGGTTAAATATTAGTTCTCCAACGAGCCTAATATTGATATATTTATCTTCGCTCTATAAAAATTTAAATATTTGACCCAATTAAATTGAATTAATCCATATATCACCTTAATCTTTCAGTTTTTTTCAAAATATAAAAATAGCACCTAGAATAATTAAATTCTATTTCATAAAATCTTCGGGGCTCCACATAGTCTCCATGAAATATAACTTGGAAGTTAATTACCAACACAAGTAATTCAATTTAAGCAAAAGATAGACATATTTAATTGTCTTATATAATCTTATCTTAGGGAAGTTGACAGGAACTCTCTTTCACAAAAGATGAACAATTCAAAAATTTATTTCCAATTATGCCTACAGTATGGTAATTGATAACCACTCTGCATAATTCACCCTTAAAACTGGATTGTAATGGAAGAATGTTCATAGTGTTTATAAATAACAATGATGCAAGTACAGGGAATTTCAACAAAATTTTAACAGTAAAAACACTTGACGAATTTGCATTGGAAGGAAAAAAAGGCCAATAGGGTGCTGTCCGTCGGCACCTTGTTTTTGTTCTGTTAAAATTCCCTGTACTTGCAGTTTTATTCGTTTATAAACCCATAAGTAAAGCCTTCCCTTCTATAATATGATTAGATCCTTCAATTTCACCCCCTCTTCAAGATCATCGTTCATGGTAGTTCATTTTTCAAGAAATCAGTATTGTACTAGAATTATCCTCCCAAATTGCCCTTCACAAGATGGGAGTTTTGCGTGTTTTTATACCAATTATAATAATCGCGTTGGGTAAAATTCACCATAAAACTGGGTTTGTAAGGAGAGGGCGCCCTCGGTTTTTATACACCCACAAGGCAAATTTTCTGCAAGCGATATAGGAGATGAAATCGTTATGGACACTTAAATTTAAAATAGAAACGTGTAATATTAGCTGAATATTTTCCTAAGAACAACAGAATGAAAACATTCATAATTTTAGAACTCTAAACCGAGAAACTACCATTCAGTCTAGATTAGTACATCTAAAAGAAACTAATTCTACATAAACTACGAAAAGAAGTCTCTAAAAATTATACAGCACGGAAGATCCTTTTATCAATTCGATCTTAGCCCTTCTACAGGCAGGCCAAAAGAGCTTTATGGGCTATAAACACTTGCTAATGCACACCTTCTAGTAGTAATACTGGCTTACATTCTTCACAAGAACTAAGCTTCCTCCCTTCGTAGTCTGTCTAAGTAGAATCTGCATTAAAAACATGCCAAAATTTTAACATTCGTTTTTTCTTCAACCCTATTTAGTCCAGATTTTCTACAATTTCTACAAAATATGTAACTTACAATGACCATGGTACCTTCGTATTCGTCTTAACTGTAGTACAAAGTAACACAAAGAATAATCAGCTGTCACCATCTCCAGTTTCATTGACCCTTATAATGTAAACCTGAAATTTTACGGGTAGCAAAAATAACAAGAATGACAAAATCTTCAGATATAACACATATTAGTAGTTTAGTTGCACTGAATGATCTTGGTGCACTGAATGATCTTGGTGCCAAATGATGGAAATTCGAATAGAAAAATCATGTAGGAAACTTCTGTGGTGTTTAGTAAATTGTCAGAAGAAATAATCAATTGCAAGAATTCATCTTCTTTAAAGGGCAAGTTTTGTCCTTGTGCCACTTTACTTAAATGGCATACTTGGTATATATTACACTCAACAACACCAGACACAAAGAAAATGAAACTAAAATCATGTTCTCTGCATGGTCTAATCCTATTTAATACTGCACACGAAACACACTCTAAGTTTAATCTATGCCATCTGCATAGATAGGAACATCATCGTATGCTATCCAACGGACAAAGCCTTGTGTTTTCAAAGTTGGATGCAAGCAATTTTTGCATTTCACTACCTTCATGTTTTAAGCGAGACACTAACAATTCTCATAAGTTAATCAAATGTAACAATCAAGAGTAACATTGAACTCTGCAAGATTACCTTAAATGTCGTAGGAGAAACTAATTGGAAAACCAGTGCATCCCCATCGACTAACTCATGGTCAATTGCGAAACCTCTCCATCCACCACTAAGTCCTGATTTCTGAGCAAGATACTTTGTGGGATGTTCGTCGCCCTCTTCATCCACTAGAATGATAGTTTCATCACGAGTTGGAAGGTGAGTTTTGCAAAAGCTCTGTGGAAGACCCTATTGCAAAAATGTAGTATTAACAATATGGCATGTTCTAAAACCAGTAAACTGAACAAAGTAGCGAAAAATGATTCAAGTAGCCACGCAATTTTATTGACCACAAAATATCAACTTATTGTTGCTGTTTCTAAAAACATGTTCCAAGCTGATATAGTTACCAAATACGCTATAAACAACCTCATATTGATGATTCTAAAACTCATTCATTACTATCATGGTTCAAGTCTACATAGTTTTTGAAAAGTTTAGTCTAGTTAAGTTATTAATTTTATTAACCACCCGTCATAAAATGTTACAAGCACGTTTAATACATAGATTGACAAGAATTTTACTTTATATTCTAAAATATTGTCAAGTCATACTTACCAAACATGTCCTGGACAAATAACTTTCCAAAATTTAAACTTAGTAGGTTATAATGGCTTATGATAAATTAGTCAACAACCGAAGGATCATAAACTTCCCTTGATCATGAAAAGCTTTGAAATTGTAGGATATCAGTTGCCAAAGACAGCCCCAACTTTTTATAGGGTGGACTCTAGAATGCCAGATGGTGTTAGAAAAGAAAAGGCTAAAATCTGGTCCATTATACCATCTATATTTTGTTGCTGATATATCCTTAGCATTTTTCATTACCCTAACCTCTTTATTATTGACTTATTTTAAGAGTTGGACGTAATATTTTCCTCAACTTACCAGCCAAAATCCACCAGTGACATGTGATTGAAGCATAGGCTTGATAAAGATAGGAATATCTTGATCTAAAGTTGATTGTAGTTGCTCTGCTCTTTCAATAGCATATTGTCGATGTTCATCTGAGGCATAGACTCGATTTAGCAAATCCCTTCTTTGATAGCTATAAATGAACATCAGAAAACCACAAAAAAGGAGGAATCAGTATAATATATACCATTGGATTCTGTTTCATTTGGAAAATCAAAAAAGGAAGAGAAGGAACTATGTACAAACCTCCTCCTTGGCAACCCCAATGGTTCAACTCCAACCTATCAAAACCAAGAGCATTAATTCGAACCTCGTGATGTCATACAAATAAAAGGATTATACTAGATATGCTCTAATCTGCAAAAAATTGCTAATCCACTATTTCTCCTGTACACATTTTGCTTCCTTAATCTTGTTCATTTTGCTAAGTCTATGTACTAAATAAAAGAGCATACTTTTATGCTACCTAACATAAATGCATAAGCTAGCTTCAAAAGGGAGTTCAGCAAAATCATTGAATCACTTCCTTTACCAATAAAAAAATGGACTGGGATGTCCTATAATAATCCTCTTTGTGAAGTAAAAACATTAATGTTCTGATTTCTGAAATATCTATATAAATCAGTGAAGAGAACTTGCGAAAAAGTAGAAACAACCATCCATATACAAATTTGGATATTTCCAAAAATAATCACATAATAGTTTTGTTTGAATTTATACACTCGAAATTTTTTTTTAACACCTCATCATGAACATTTTGAAACTTAACAATGCACTTAAATTGTTAGTTTAAAAGTCTTTACTCGAATAACCTTGTTTTTTCCTTTTTTCCAACAATTGATTCAAATCGACGAAATATAGGCTAATTTGGTCTAGTTAAGTCTAAAAGCAAAATGCTTTGATCACCAAAGCACCATCACAAGAATCACACAAACAACTAATGACAGTCGTGAGATGGTTAGATGTTTAACTGACTTCTTTGTAATTAGGTGGAGGCTTGTCTGCTACTCGGCTTGATCTTCTCACAGAAGAGAGATCTAATGGCTGTTTGGGTACCTTTGGCTTCACCTTCTTCATCTATCACATATAACAAAACAACCCATTATCACGTATTTGTTAAGATGGATTGGACAGTATAAAGAAGCTAAATTTTGTTATTTATTATCGATACAGGGGAGGATTTGGGGGTATGGAGAGCTTGAGCGAGCTTGTTGAGATTGAGTTGTTCCATTCTCTTCTTGTTCTCTTCCAGCCTCTTCTGCCGGTTTTCCTCGTACGCCGCCTTCTTTGCCACCACCATTTTCTTGTTCTTTACGTGTATGTGTGTGTGTGTGTGTGTGTGTTTTCGTTTTGATTATTGATCTTGTTGAAGATGGATGATTGTTTGTTGATGGGCTAATGAAAGGGAAAGGAAAAGGAGGAGTAGTAGAGGACCGTTGAAATTATTTCTCCCTCCCACCCAAAACCATACTGTGGGACCCATCTTCATATTTCAAATTCGAAATCTTCGTACATTGTCATTGGGTGCTGTGTGTGCAGAGATAAAGAATAAGATTGTGACATTTTCTTGAAGCATGACTCGAGTTTTTCTTGTTTCTTTAGCCTCGTTTGGCCCACATTATTCCACTTTAATTATAATTTATTTTTATTTTTATTTTTATCAACTACACATTTTTTAATAAAATAATATTATACATAAATAAAAAAAATCTTTCATAATTATTCAAAAAAATATTATTCATCTCATTATAATGGAGACCAAACGACGTTAAATTTAGATCATCTCTCATTTTTCTTACACCTAAAAGTTTTTGGGGTTAAATTCTGAAATTTTAATATGCCCCTGTTTGGTATATATTAAAATTTTTATTCTCATTTTTCTACTCATTTTCAACCACACATTTTTCAATAAAATAATATTTTTCATCACATTAATAACTTTTCTTTCTTTTTTCAATCACGCATTATCCATCAATCTACTATTTCAGAATACATTTTTCCAAAATAATATGACTCAAACGCACCCTATAAAACTTTTGAAGTTTCAATTGATTCTTGGACGGTTTGTTTGTACGGCTCCAAAGCCGCATCATTCTCAATTTTGTTTAATTGAATAGAATTTATCTTTAATTTAAAGCGGTGACTCAATTTGATTAAATGAATAAAACACCAATGGATTTTACTTATTTAAAAATGTATGTACATTGAATTTATTTATTTATTTATTTAGTTAAGTAATATATCTTTAGTTTATTAATACTTGATTAATTAATTACTTAGATCAATACAATATTATTAATAATTGGTCGTTTAAACTTCATTATATTGATATTATAAATGCTCTGTGCAAATTAATAATTTTTAACCCACGTATAAATTAAAAACTCCTTTCATTAATAAATTTTACATGATTCTAAAATTTAGCTCCTGTTTGAGCCCTATTATTTTAAAACTCATTTTTCTTAAAACTTATTTTCAATCACATTCTCTCAATAAAATAATTTACATGTAAATTCAAAAAAAAAAAATCCTAATTTTTACCTGCATATTCGCCAAAATATCATTAGTACAAAATCCTTTTTTTTTTTTTTAACGTAATGGGGCTAAAAAAAATTGACCCCCTTTTTGTACCATTGACGTAGACAATAGATATCGAACTCACTCACATATACGCAAGTTAATTCCAACACATATGACCATATTACTAATCGATGATATCTCGGATTTGAATGTGTAAAAAGTTTAATAACACGAGACAAATATGTTTGTGCGTCAGCAAGATACATGAGCGAAATTGCATAATAAGGAACGATCAACAAAANTTTTTTTTTTTTTTTAACGTAATGGGGCTAAAAAAAATTGACCCCCTTTTTGTACCATTGACGTAGACAATAGATATCGAACTCACTCACATATACGCAAGTTAATTCCAACACATATGACCATATTACTAATCGATGATATCTCGGATTTGAATGTGTAAAAAGTTTAATAACACGAGACAAATATGTTTGTGCGTCAGCAAGATACATGAGCGAAATTGCATAATAAGGAACGATCAACAAAAACCAAGCTTAAGATCAAGATCAAACATCTCACTTTAACAACAAAAGAGTAAACTCAAAAGGAAAAAATACTGGCTTATAGTTGAAGTGTTAGCATTACTCCAAATGGCACAAAGGGGGATAAATATTTAGAAAAATGCTAAATGTATATCCTTGGTGTGCATCATGGGAACATCCTCCTCACATAGGGGGTGGGCCCTGTGATTTTTAAAATTGCTGGCCTCACCCCTATGTGAGGGGGCTGTCACTCATGATGTACACTAAGGGTGTACATCTAGCATTTTCCGAATATTTATAGTGTTACATATTAAATGGTGATAATTGTAAGAGGGGATACATGACTCATCTCTTTAACCGAAGCACATTATCCTAACTATCAATTTTGACCCAACTAGCTTGTGGTGCATTAAATCCTCTAAAAATGGACAGTCGCCCTATAATCGATGTTGACAAGATTTCGATATATTACTCATTACAAGAGTCAAATCAATTATGAGCTAAATAAGAGTTATAATATTGCTTTGCTTGGTAGGGATTAAGGGCCTGTATGGACGCACTTAAAATCACAATTTGGACCTTTGATAATTAAATTTGGACCGTTACTTTTCACAAAAATTATACTTTTTGCATAATCTCTGACACTTCAGCCGCAATTTTGGACAAATTTATGGCAGAATGACCATTTTACCAAGGCCCTTTAATTCATTTTTGCATGATAGAAACCCTTTTTAGGTACTTCATTTTTAAACAGTCAAATTTTGCTGCTACACTGTGACCCCTTTTGGAGGCAGCAACGGTCAATTAATTGCTCAAATTGGGAAAGAAGCTGTGCCAAATAGGCACTAAAATCAAATTCTTGTTAAATTTTGATAAAAGTTAATAATATATGGCTCATGTTTGGTATATATTAAAATTTTCATTCACATTCTTCTACTCATTTTCAACAACATATTTTTCAATAAAATAATATTTTTCATCATATCAATAATTTTTTATTCTTTTTCAATCACACATTCTCCTTCTATCTACCATTCCAGAATACATTTCTTCAAAATAATGTGGCTCAAACACACCTATGGTTAAAAAGATATGGGTCTTATAAAGCCTATATTTGGCCTCTATTTTTTTTAAAAACTCCGTCATTTTCGTGTTTCAATTTTGCGTTTTGAGTTTTGAATTCATTTTGTATTTTTGGTGTATTTTGAAATTGTTGAAAATGCGTTCTTTTTATCATTATGAAAAACTGTTTCTCAAAACATAAAAATGGAA
>CAIGRL010049554.1:0-23164 GCA_903798325.1 Fraxinus xanthoxyloides
TTTTTTTTTTTTTTTTAATTCTGGCTCCAATCTGATGTTTCTTTTAAGGGTTATTTTGGTGTTAACCTCGTGATCTGAATCTTGATTTACAGTGTTTGACGTGAAAAGCAATTGGATGAGAAGAAGAAATTTGATTGTTTGATGGGCAATACATGCCGTGGATCTTTCAGGGGCGAGCATTTTCAGGGCTGCAATCAGCCCGAAGACAATCGCAACAACCCATCATCCGATCACTCCAATTCTTCTGATAATTTCTCCCCTAACAGCTTGACCTCTCAGCTCCTCGTTGCTCAAGAATTTTCGAAAGACTCCCAACCAAAACAGAGTCCCAAGAAAGACACCATCATGAATCGCGGCACTACAAATCAACCTTATTTCGTATTGGGTCACAGGACTGCCAATATACGTGATCTTTACACGCTTGGCCGTAAATTAGGGCAAGGCCAATTTGGCACTACTTATTTGTGCACTGAAATTTCCACGGGAATCGAATACGCTTGTAAATCTATATTGAAGAGGAAGTTGATTTCTAAGGAAGATGTAGAGGATGTTAGGAGGGAGATTCAGATAATGCACCATTTAGCTGGTCATAAGCATATTGTCACCATTAAAGGGGCATATGAGGACCCTTTATGCGTTCACATTGTGATGGAGCTTTGCGCTGGGGGTGAATTGTTTGACCGCATTATTCAAAGGGGGCATTACAGTGAGAGAAAAGCAGCTGAATTGACTAAGATTATTGTAGGGGTTGTTGAGGCCTGTCATTCCCTTGGGGTTATGCATAGAGATCTTAAACCGGAGAACTTCTTGTTGGTTAACAAAGACAATGATTTCTCTTTAAAAGCCATTGATTTTGGACTCTCTGTTTTCTTCAAGCCAGGCACAGATACATTTCAACTCTGCTAGTCTTTAAATTTTTTAACTTCTTTGGTGGCTTTATTATTATGCAGTTTTGCTTCATCGGTGGTATATGACTTTCTGCTTCAGGTCAGATCTTCACGGATGTGGTTGGAAGCCCATATTATGTCGCACCTGAAGTGCTTTTGAAGCATTATGGCCCAGAAGCAGACGTGTGGACTGCAGGGGTCATACTCTATATATTGCTAAGTGGTGTGCCGCCTTTTTGGGCTGGTAAGTTGCTATTGCTGTTATGCATATTCATTTTCCTAGTTGGATATACTGATAATTTTTCTGCCTATTGTTCAGAAACACAACAAGGAATATTTGATGCTGTTTTGAAGGGACACATTGATTTCGATTCAGAGCCGTGGCCATTAATATCAGAGAGTGCAAAGGATCTTATTAGGAAGATGTTATGCATGCGACCTTCAGAGCGGTTGACTGCTCACGAAGTATTATGTATGTTCACTTTCCCTTTTTCTGGAATAGATACTTGAGACTCCGAATTTTGGATCATAAATAATTACCCAATTGTCCTTAAAATTTAAATGAACATAGCATGATTACTGTTATTTACTTAATATGTTCTTGAACTAATCAACAAAGGTCCTCTTGCAACATCATGATTTAGCTAGACAAGGGACTAGTATGCATTTTAGAGGACTTATATTTTGTATTTAGACCAGGACTCCATCTAGGATCTCTGATGACTCTAAAGAGAACATCGCCAAGTAACATTCCAAGCAGCAGGACCTGTTGTTAAAACTCTGCTTTGGTGATTGTGAATTATGCAAACAGTTAGGCGCAATGGCTATTTCTTTGGTGTAGAATGTTCAATATTGGCATTGAAATAAAGAATGTTCACGATCCATATTCACAAAGTAATTTCAACTTTGTCACTATACAAATTTGTTCACATTCAAATAGTTTTGTCAATTGTTTTGTATGTTGTTTTCTATGATTTACATGGTAACGATTAGGCAGTTATATCTTTCTACATTGCAATTCAATAGGTCATCCTTGGATTTCTGAAAATGGTGTTGCACCTGACAGAGCACTGGATCCAGCTGTACTCTCTCGTCTTAAACAGTTTTCTGCTATGAATAAGTTGAAAAAGATGGCTTTGCGGGTACGTAATGAGCACCAGCCATGAACCTTGTACCATTTTGCTTCTAATATTTTCTCAATAGAGAGTTTAAGGTCAAGTGGAAACATCTTTAGCCAAGTATAGTTTGTATTGCCACTGGCTAACCACAAAATAAGACATGGTACCACATGAATGTACATATTGCTTCCATTTATGCAGCAATTTCTATATTTTGTCAGTTGCTATTGCATCGTTGGTTTATTACACTAACTGCTTATCCACTGCTAATGTATCTAAAGTTGAGGAATTTGTTTCCAGTTGAGAGGTGATTTTAAAAGTTGGCAATTGGTGCAGTATACTTGTTTTCCCCAATTTTTGTGGGGAGGGGTATTATTTAATAATGAGATCTAGTGGTAGAAACTGTCCCTTTCGCATAGATGATCAATTGTGCATCTCTGTGTGTACATACGTCCACATGTGTCTTATGTCTCTGGTTGGATTCTTGTGTCTGTGTGGACATGTTTCCATCCACATGTAGATTGAATCTAATCATTCAGGAAATGAAGTTCTGGGGCACTTCTTTTTCTTCACCAGGTAATAGCTGAAAGCTTGTCAGAAGAGGAGATTGCAGGGTTAAAAGAGATGTTTAAGGCCATGGATACTGATAATAGTGGCGCAATCACCTTCGATGAACTCAAAGCTGGTTTAAGAAAATATGGATCCACCTTGAAGGATACAGAGATTCGTGATCTTATGGATGCGGTACGGTTGTGTGTCCTCAATAATTTCTTTTTTGGGCATATTTCACTGTGCTTTAACTTTTTTAATCTGTTGAATTGCCTTGTCTGTAACTAGGCTAAAACTTTTTTCTTATATTCATTTAATTACGGTGTTTGTTAGTATAGCAATGTGCTTCACAACAAAGTCACATTCACGTTTGGTCAGATGAGATTATAATTGAAAGAGAAACAGTTTAGATGAGTAAATAGAAAAGATGATGTTAACGGGATTGTCCTAGCTTTTTACTTGACAATGTTATTGCAAAAATTCTGTTCTGC
Source organism: Fraxinus xanthoxyloides (assembly GCA_903798325.1). NCBI lineage: Eukaryota > Viridiplantae > Streptophyta > Magnoliopsida > Lamiales > Oleaceae > Fraxinus > Fraxinus xanthoxyloides. The sequence continues at coordinate 3,046 of CAIGRL010049554.1, forward strand.
CATAAGGGTTTTTCATTGAAGTAAGAGGAACTTCTACATTTTCATTTTTCCTTGTCACTGTAGAGAACTGTCCCATCTGTTTAACGGGCCTGCAATTGCCATACTCCCACCCTTCATGTTTAGCATATTTCTACTCTTTCAATCAGTGCTTGGCTATCGTTAACTTAGGATTCTTTATGTTTGCTGTTCTTATGCTCTTATCAAATTTTGAAGCCATCACAGTGGCTGAACAATTGCTGTGATTTGCAGGCTGATGTAGATAATAGTGGAACAATTGACTATGGAGAATTTGTTGCAGCAACAATTCACCTGAACAAACTAGAACGCGAGGAACATCTTATGGCAGCATTCCAATATTTCGACAAGGATGGAAGTGGTTATATTACCATTGATGAACTCCAGCAAGCTTGTGTAGAACATGGCATGACAGATGTCCTCCTTGAAGATGTTATCAAAGAAGTGGATCAAGACAATGTAAGTTAAAATATATTTCAAAGGGGTCTTATTTCAATTGACTCTATATACAGGCAAACAATTACGGGTTATTCACGCTGAAAAGTTCAATTTTTGGATCAAACTAAACCTCAATAACTGCGAAGTATTTTATAGAAGCTTGGGAGGACAAAATTGATTGTTGAGCCAAAAAAAACTCCAAAACATTTCTAAAATGAGGCATATAGCTCAGATCACGAGCCCCATAAGTCTGCTTTTTTATGGTTTCAGAATGATGTGAACGATTTTGAATAGTCATTAATCTATTTGCCAGATTAAAAAAAAAAAAAAAACACTTTCTTTTTTTGCTCGTTGCAACATGCACATACACAACAAATTGTAGTTTTATTAATGATTTTCATGTGTCATGATGTGGTGGATATTTAATATCTTTCACCACAAATTATTGTTCATTGTATATTGGCTATAAATTTTTGGGTTTTATAAGATATCATCCAAGAAGTAACTGAGGTTAGCTCCTCATTTTCTCTAAATCTAGGAATTTGTCTCATTAATGTGCGTGTTGCTTAACACTCCAATGAACATATTTATTTAGGATGGAAGGATTGATTATGGAGAGTTTGTTGCTATGATGCAAAAAGGCAATGCTGGTATTGGAAGACGAACAATGAGAAACAGCGTAAATATAAGCATGAGGGATGCTCCAGGAGCTCTTTAGCCTTTTAAACTTGAGACATCAGTTACAGGTAGTTCCAGCTTCGTTTTCTAGTTTAACATCCTTCTTCAGTCCCCTGGTAAAGGCTTAAAAGTTTATGAGGATATCCTCTCTAAGTAAACAATAACTCTATATGTGAATCTCAACTCTGGATAAAATCTATTTGTTATTGTATCATTTATGTAAAATGAAATTTTAGAACAATCACTTCCAATTGAAAAACTTTCGATAGTTTCACTTTTTTGCAATTTGAAAAAACTTATCCTGTTCCTTTCAATATTTCATTTGTTATCTCTGCAGACTCATAAAAAGAAATAAATAGTAAGTTGAAATATCGAGGCTCTCTGTGTATAAATGAGATAATCCTACGCTGTCTTCATTTAAGTATAGGACTTCATGATTGTTTTAAACTTACATAATTGATGGCATAATGTCCTATTTTGTTTTGAACTCAAATTATTGATGGTGGTGAATTACTGAAGGCTTGCAAGATGTCAAATGTATTGACAGCAGAAAATTTCCATAGATTAAATATATAGGATGATATATATGTGTGTGCGCATGCGCGCTTGCATGCCACTAATTTGATATAGCATTTTAGTTATGTATCCAATAAGGTTATTTCGATGTAAATAAGCTACAAATCTACAGTTGGTAGCCGTCTGTTTGGGTTACAGATGTGGCAGGTTCAAGTTGTGCTATCCTTACCTATTATTGCTCAAAGGAGCAGTAAAGAGGAATCAATTGAGATCGATTAAACTTGTTAGAAACTTTCATTTTTATATAAACCATATAGTGTATGCATACAAAAGGGACGATGCTTAAATTATTCCACATGAGAAATTCTTGCTAAGTTGAAAGCATGCATAACCTGATGTGAATAAAACCCCTGCACTTGCAATGGTGTCATAAACAGTACCAAGCTTATAATGCACATTCATCCCACTGAGAAAAACAGATGTAATAGGGAGAACATCTAATTAGCATTCAGAATAGTTGTTGGCAAAAATTGGAACTAGGAGTCAGTTTATCCGTACACAGACTATATTCTTATAGTACAAGTCATTTCTTTTCATGTCATGTGGCATGATTGTTATGTGTTTGCTAGAAATCATGTAAATTTTTTCCCCTAAACTTTGAAGTTGCGGCAAAAAAAGTTTTAACTTTTGTGCGATTAAGTAATTTGGTATTGATGTTTTCAGTTTCATTTGGGACTTCTCGACTGAGCTTCATGCATGAATTCAATAATCAAGTCCAATTCGACCAAGCATTAGAGATAAAAAGTGTTCCAGGTTCCCCCTGAATTTGACATATGTTCCAAGGCATTTTGTTCTTAGGTAGAAGAAACTGATGATTGATTAGTAGGAAGTATTGCTGTTATGCTGCTGTGTAACTGGAGGGACTGCTGTAACTTTAGCTGTGTTTATGACAGGGGAGTCTTAATTGTTTTAGTTATTCAAGCCATTGAAAGTATTTTGCATTGTTTTCTAGTTTGAGACTTCTGTTTCTTTGTTCTATTATGGAAATAAATCTTCTGATGTTATTATCCGAAATTGTTCTTGCCTTGTTTCTGTCTTTTCATTAGAATACTAAGCAAAGTTATGGTACATACTCTTATGTCCTTCCTTGAGATTCTTTTGATTCAATATTATTGAAGATTTTAGGCAACATTTAGCTCTAGAAAAAGGGAGCACTGACACCTTTATATTGAAATTTGAACTCTTAATATCTCTTAGGTCGGAACCCCATCACGAATTAAAGTTAGATCCTTCCATTAGAACACTTGTACACAAGCACAGGATTAAGCCGGAGTTGCAGTTCTGCTTGCTAAGAGCAATTGCAATTACTGCAACTTTCACATAGGAATCACCGGACATTTTATCAAAGCTTTCTGGAGATTTACTAGAATGTCCTGATCTGAGCCCTTCACATTGTAGGAGTCCATCCCCAATCTGAGGTGATGTCCAAGATCAGGCTTGCTAATGTTCCTTTCTAGCACAATCACTTGTTCTTGCCAAGCCCTTGGTCAAGGTCTTCTGTAAAAGTGTCATACGATCAAGTGACCTTCCAATTTCTTAGGTGCAGGGAGTCGTATTTCATCTACGCGTCTTATTAGATCTTTGGTCACTACAGTTTACCCACAACTTTCTATCACACACTTTCACTTTTCCTTTCTACACGGCGATTAAACTTCTCCAAACGATTTATCCATGTCTAATATCTCTACTTTCGGGATATAAGTGCAAGGTTTGCCAAAGGTTTCGTACGTGACCTCTTTCAGAGTGCTCTTTTCTTCACTCCCCTCGTGACCTTAAAGAGCTCTTCCCAATTTGGTTCAATCATTTTTGTAGTATCTCCCGTTTCTTCAAGTTATCTTGGCACAAGGTCCCTGGCCTGAAACTTCTCAACCTTCTCAATCATAGCCTGGCTAGTAGGCTATGATTTTCAATCTTGTATCTCTAATTTCTTTTATTAAATCGAAGTTTTCCCTTATCCCATTATCGGGGGACTTATAATTCTTGTATCCTCCAATGCACGATTGACTCTTCAGTGAGTATGTGCACAAAGGTGAGGGAGAGAGTGCAGATAATAGGCTATTGACTATACAGAGGATAAGAAATTAGGCAATTTAGGGAACTGATTTTCTTTTGTATCTTATTGTTGAGAAAGGAAATCAGGTGGTTCTCTCTTGTGACCAATCGACAAGTAGGAGTTTGTTTGCACATCTTCTACTGAGTTTGTGAAGTAGTCTATTGAGATCACCAAGAACCATCTCTGCGCTTGAATTGTGACAAATACCCCAAAAATATCAACTCTCCTTTGACACTTGTAATGAAATATAAAGGATTTTCTTGATCATGGGCTGATAATCGCAATAGCCTTGCCTGATGAGTTTGAATGCTCGACCTCCATTTTGGCTTACTCATGTACTTCTCTAGTTCTTTTAGCAATGGGGATACAAAAATGTTGTACCCTTTGTGTACGGCATTATTCCATGTGTCTAACATTATTGTGAGGCTGGACGCAAGCTTTTATACTTCTTATTTTCGAGTTATAGCTCTCTGTTTATTTTTCTCAAGCAAAAGGGGTGTAAAGTTAGTTGTATTCACACCAAGAATATTTCTCAAAAGCTACTTCATAGGAATCTAATACTAATTTCTATATCATTCGTCTTTATTTCCTGTCCCCTCTAGCATTTATTTAAAATCAATGTAGCTGGTTGAACTATAGGAACCATGAGCTCCATTACTGTATTCCTCTAATTGTAGCACCACATTTTTTATATGGAATGTATTATACTCCAACGACAGTAAAGGCTTCCACCGACACGATAGCTGAGAAACACTTTTTCCATACCAAACCAATTATTTGATGTACTTTGTCTCTTTTATGCAAGTCGTGAGTTTAAAATCTTGTCTAATGTACTTAACTAGAATTGATCTCTTGAGAATGTATGACTGTTGCAAAGAACTATAAATAATGCTCTCTTGCCATATCATCGGTGGAAAGTTTTTATTCGAGATCGGATCTGTGTACTCAACTACATCTAGTTAGACTTTCTTCTCCAAATTTATTATTCTACATCTGGATATTGCACTTTAGCCATCTAGGGTACAGCATAATCTGGAATGAAATGCTGGGGTGATGAATTTTTCCGTTTTTTAAGGTAGTTCGTGGTGCTCAAAGGATTAGAGCACGTGACTATAAACCATAGTGTCGTCACTTCCTCCTCACCCACAACAGGTCCTACCAAGCATCCAATGTCGAGTTCATAGACATATAAGAAATATAAAGATTCTATGGTGTCATGGTGATAGAATGAATAAAATTTTAACTTGTTGGTCTTAATACCGCATATTAACCGTACCAAACAAATCCCAAAAATCCAAAAATGCAAATCAAGGAACTTTGAAATTGCTGGCTTACATGCTACTGATGTACTCAATTATATAGAAGTGGAACAAATTAAATAAATGAAACAATCATTCATTACATAATCTACCAATATCATACACGCAGAAAAGTACAAGATCGCAAGAATTGATGAATGCCGTCGATAATTGCCCCAAAAGACGACAAAAAACAAGAATAATTAAATGTGGACAGTGAAATCTTCATTCAATCATCTTACAGATTGGATTTTCAATGAGCAAGGATTGTTGATCTGCTTCCATCATCGAAATTATTGGAGTAATTGTAGGAATTGTAGAGAAAAGTTTGAGGAAGGCCGACGTTGTCGGATCCGATGAGCTTTCTGAATTCAGACCTGACCATGTAGAAAACGTGTCTCAAGTTGCCTTTATTGTGGCAACCTAGGACTGTTGTTTCTTCCTCATTCATCTCAAGATCTTTGGCAAAAGTGGGTATTCTGGAAAGGATCCAGGTCCATCCCCAATCCCACCATTTCCTAATGGAATTTCCGGCATATTCTCCCATTGAAGAGACAGATTTGGATCTGCGAAATGCCCATGAAGTAGAGATATTGTGTTGTTGGAAGTTGAGAGAAGATAGTCTTCGCCGGATACCTCCTGATCCGTCCTCGGGTTGCGAGACTGGAAGCGCTTGCTTGCCTCGGAATATCGAGCTCATTTCAACTTAGAAAAATCAATGGTTGGAATTGGAGTTTGTATATGGGTATGAAGAAAGGAGGTGGGAAGTTGTGGTCACAAGCTATATTACAGGCTGGTTAGAATGATGGTGGGCTCCATTACTTTAATTTCAATCATGGCCACTCTACTTTTTACTTAGTGTCACCTTCACCTCTCAACTTTAATTTCGTTCGCACCTAATCACCAAATTTATAAAATGTGTCATTCAGGCCACCAATTAATCAACTGTCCACAAAACCCGATGTGAATGGTTTTAGCCCTCAAAAGTAAAAACTAACAAATGAAATCAATCAAGAACCTCAATTTCAATAACAATCTTCCAACGGTTGACAAGGGTTCTCAACTCGTTATTCAATATAAAGTTCAAACCGTTTGTCCACGTTGCATTTTCTATTAGATAACATATAGTTGATTATCTAGGTGGCATCACTGACAGTTTTATAAAGTTCGGTGTTGTTTATAAAATAAATTAAAGTTCAATGACAAGGTGACAATTCCATGGGTGAAATTAACACTCCTCATCCTCTCTTTCTTTTGTTTGGTAAATTTCATGCGTGACTATTGGAATTTCAAAAAAAATCTCAATTGGGTTACTATATTTTAATTTGTTTTAATTATGTCACCGAACTTCAACTCAATTCAAAGTTCTCCACTTTCACTTATTGTTTTCTAACTTGATAAAATCGCTAAATTGACGTGCCACAACATATCTTTCATGTCGTTGCTGCATGACATGCAAATATACCATTAAATATATCATTTAAATAATGACATTGTCATGACCCTTTTATCATTTTCATAATTCTACATTGTCATGTAGCGATTTCATGGAAATATCAGCTATAATGTGACTATCAACTAAACAATTTCCTTGAGTTTGGAATGATAGATGTTGGAATGTGACGGTGGTGAAATATGAAATGAAATTGAAGTTAAGTGATTCAATTAAACAAATTAAAAGCTAGTGATTCAAATTATTTGATGATTTATTTGGGAAATGGTATACAAATAATTAAATTATAGGAACATAATAATTTAGTAAAAACATGTGAAATTAGGAAAATACTACCAGGATTGATATTATTTACATGGCGTGTGAATTAACTCAGATATCTCTCTTTCGGTCTACCGACACCTAATTGCAAACAAATTGAAACAATTCTAATGAATGTCAACTAACAAAGAATCATGTTTTATTATAAATAGATATAAATGAATGATAGAGAAATGAATAGTACTTGTAGATAATTAAAATACGTGCTTAAAAATGAAATATAAAATTTTTATAAATAATTTAAAAATTCATTTATATAAACTAGCCAATCTAAGGCTAAATCATTGGCCACAACTCACAAGTTCCTTGGCCACTTACTTTGATTGTTGATGAATAAAAATAAGGTGGCAAATTTAGATCAAATTTATGATATATTTGATAAAGTAATTGTTGGAATATTGTAAAAGAAAAAGATTTTTTTTTTTATTGAAAATAATTTTTTGAAGTGTATTCAAGGAGTGAATTGAGTCGACCTCCAGGGAGGGGACCATTGCCCCTATTTATAAGCATTTTACCAAGTGTTTATCCCCCATGTCATATTAGCTACAATGTCAACCTCGTTTTGTTTTGTGGCTGAGTTCGACCAAGCAGGTCATCATTCTATATAGATCATCGCTGCAACCTAGGTCGTGATTGTCTGATAGGTAATCATTGTTTCTTCCGATTGATGGATGGAGATGTGTTTGACGTCAGAGGCGACACTTGTCCTCTCGAGAATGATTTTACGAGGTGGTGACATCATAGGTAAAACCTTTTCAGTGTGGTAATGATGATGTCGATAAATGACGGTGGCACTTGATCGAGCGGTTTGGATGGGCTTTTAGCCCGACCTCATAAAACATTAGAGGTTTTTCTGTTGAACTCTTTTCTAATCTTAGTTGAGGTGGTTCCAAGGTGGTAATGAGTTCAGACACCAACAATTTCTTACTCTTGGTACTCTCCTCTTGACTCCACTTCTATTCTTCTCCTACTCTTTTTTGGTTCTTTTCGTTTTCTTTGAAGCCATGAGTTCGGACGAATCTATATAATCCATTCATCGGAGAATAACTAGGAAGAGTCCATCCTCCTTAGTAAGTCGTCGTCTTCATCTAGTTCAAACGTTTAGGAAAAGGGAAAGTAGATGTAGTTTGAGCTTTGAGACATGACCATAGGTCTTATTCTTTTTTGATTAGCAAGTCCAGCCTTTTCAGGCTGACCTTTTATTTTTGACTCTGCAAGGAGATAGAAAAGGAAGGCACCTGCAAGGCTAAGGTCTACATAATTGTCGAGTTGAAAGGCACCCACAACAACAACACAACTGTTTCCACGAGTTAATGGAGTTGAAGGTGTCTACATCAGTCTCCAAAAAATAAGCAAGACATGACTCCCAAGGGAAACCAAAGTAGCTAAAGAGTACCAATGTGACTTTATAACACAAGAAAATTCAAGGTGAAAATGTACAAATGTTATTTAGAGATGCGCCCTAAACATGATAAAAGGAACTGTATGTACACACATGACGAGATTAAATTATAAGTGCTCGAATTTGAAGAACTTAAAAAAGTAAGCTATTCCAAGGCAATTACGAGGATGAAATTTATGTAAGGGAAGTAGATTATAACGTCCACATAATTCACATCATAATAGAATTTATTATCGGCGTGGTAGTATATATAAATGGTTGTTCAAGACAAGGATATATTCAAGTTTAGTTCATAGGAGTGTAATTAAACTTTAAAGAAAGAAAAGAAGAAAACAAAAGGAAAAACGAAATTCGGGACAGGTGAATATACTTTCTCCTTAAGACAATATTACCTCACAACGGTGATAACGGACTACGAAACTTGTCTTTCAAGATACAACATATATAACTTGTGGTAGAAACACTTTAAACCACAAGCAACAACGAATTTAGAACAATTTTTTTTTCTCTACATGAAAACAGTTTTAGAATGACTTTTGGAGAGTATTTTGCAAGAGTTTTTGATATTATACTCAATGCAAATGATATAGGATGCATAATGAATGTCCAAATGGTCCTTTATATAGAAGATGAAAGGTTGTGAGTGAAATGCTGTGCCCTAAACTTAGCAACTTTTGCCAAAGGTCACAGCATTTGCTGTCGCTGACATTTCGCTTGAGCGACAGTGACACCTTTTCATCAGAACTTCTCTCACTAGACTGTCGCTCGAGCAATAGGCAAGCTATGGAGATAGTCATTTTTTCAGCTCGTATTTCCTCTTTTCTATCCAATTTTGGATCGCAATTTCTCATTTATCCGGAATCGGTTTTAATATTTCAAATATACCACGACGATTTACTCGACTAATAGAACAAGTTAGTCTATTTATATTCATAATTTGACTATTGGATCAAGTCCGAATATTTGGATGAAGTGACACAAATACTTTTCCATACTTAATTTCATTCTCTAAACCAAATTCTAACAATCTCCCACATGAAAGGAAATTCGAATATGCTCATGCTATATAGAAATATAATACATTGTAGAGAGTGAGAGTAGAAAAATACTACATCAGGTGAGGTAGCTTCCAGCCTTAAACCTTCATTAGTGAAATACTATTGGATTTACTTGACTAATTGGTGAACGTGATGGATTGAACCATTCAGACGTTGGTGTAAACTAACACAAATTAACTCACACATATGTCTTTTCTAAATTGTTCCTGGTTCTCATGATTTGATTCATTTTGGCCTGAAACACTCTTGAATCTCATAAGTGTTTAGAAAATTCCAGTCTTTGAATAATTTTCATTAAGGCAACCCCAACTCATACTTTCACTAGTGACCTCCTATTATGTGTATTCTGCTTTACTTCACTTATCTTAATCAATATATATGAATCATTAAAAGGATATATTAACCTTAACATTCAGCAGAAAACACTTTAATTATCATAGCAATGAGTTAGTAAATATTTTCCCAAGTGCTTCATTAAATCTTTATATCTTAGTTGTTCCCTTGAACCAAGATCTTGGGATCTCTAGTCAATAAGGTAGGGTTACCATTACAAAGATTCTTACGTAGTAGGCTTTAATCCCATTTCTTTCGATATGCAACATACTTGATCTCTCAGTAAACCTTTAGTAAGTGGATCTACGATGTTCGCTTTTGATTTCACATAACTCATGGAGATGATACTATTAGAGATCAGCTGCTTAATGGTATTGTGTCTAGTCTAGACTTACCATATATGCTGCTTTGATCTCTTCTAATGGACGATTGACTATCACAATGTATACTAAATGCAAGTACCGATTTAGGCCAACATGGAATCTTTTCCAAGAAGTTATGAAGTCATTCTACTTCTTCCCCAGCTTTGTCCAAAGTTAAAAACTTTGATTCCATCGTTGATCGAGCTATACACGTTTATTTTGTCGATTCCCACGGTATATTAGTTTCACCAATGGTAAATAAATAACTACCAATAGACTTAGAATCCTATATATCGGATATCCAATTCACATTACAATATTCTTCTAATACCACGAGATATTTTGTGAAGTGTAATCCATAGGTTAAAAGTATACTTCAAGTAACTAAGAACCATTGTTAAAACCTTCGAATGATAATTGCTTGGATTACTTGTGCTTCCACTAAGTTTATTCACAGCAAATGCTATGTCGGTCGAGTACAATTTACAATATACATAAGACTGCTTATAACCTGTGAATACTTTAGTTGTGACACACATTCACCCGTATTTTTGACTAAGTGTAAACTTGTGTTGCAGGACTTTTCTCAATTACATTATACTTTTAAAGTATATTCTCAATGTAGTGATATTGGGAAGTATAATTTCTTCTTATATTCTAGAGATCTTAATCCCTAATATTACATCAGCCACACCCAAGTATTTTATTTCAAAATGTTTTGTTAACATTTTTTTGGTGTTTATCAGTATTTTGTGACTATTAACCATTATCAACATGCCACGTACATATTATCACGTAGGCTTTTGGTGTATGTTTAATGTATACATACTTGTCACACTCATTTATTTTAAACCTATTAGACAACATTGTTTTTTCCAATTTTTGATGCCATTGTTTAGGGGCTTGTTTCAATCCATACAATGATTTAACTAATTTACAAACATTTTGTTTGTGATTAGGAGAGACGAATTCTTTTAGGCTGTTCCATGTACATCTCCTCTTCTAACCCACTATTTAGAAATGCCGTCTTTACATCCATTTGATGAATCCCAAGTTTATGTAATGCTGCAATATCAATTAACAATCTTATCGATATGATTCTAGTTACGGGTGAGCAGGTATCAAAGAAGTCAAGTTCTTCTTTTTGTCTATATCTCTTGACAACCAATCTAGCCTTATATTTATCAATGAATCCATCTAGTTTAAGTTTCCTTTTGAAAATCCATTTACATTCTAAAAGCTTGTTCCCATCCTAAATATGGTTTTGCATTTTAAATTTATCTCACTTTTGATAGTTTCTTTCCAATACAGTGCTTTCAGTGTAGACATTGCTTCATCGAAAGTATTTGGTTCATTTTCTATCATATATGTTAGAAAATCTGGGCCAAACGAAGTAGATATTCTAGCCCTTTTACTACTCCTTGGTTCTTCCTCAATTGAAATGTCATTTGTAGTATCATAAGTTCTTTTATTTGAACTTGCATTTTCCTTGTTCTTATATGGAAAAATATCTTAAAAAAATGTTTAATTTCTTGATTCAATTATAGTTCCTTCATGTATATCTTGAATTTCATACTTATGCACAAGGAAACTATCTGCACTATTATTATTGACGTAGCCAATAAATATGCAACCAAATAGACTTAAGACCAATTTTCACTTGTTTAGGCTTAGATACTTCAACCATAGTTAAACACTTCCATACTTTCAAGTATTGGTAAGAAGGATGGTGATGATCTTTCCATAGTTCATATGGAGTTTCTTTCATTTTTTAAGGGGTATCTTGTTAAGAATGTTATTTGCCGATAGAATAGCTTCCCCCCATAAGTTTTGAGGTAGATCTAAACTTATCAACATTGAGTTCATCATCTCTTTAAGGGTTCCATTTTTGCATTCAGCAACACCATTTGATTGAATTGAGTAAAATGTCATTATTTGATGAATGATTCCATGTTTGGAAAAATATTCTTCAAACAATGCCTCGTATTCATCACCTCTATCACTACGAATATTTTTTATTCGTTTAGCAAGTTGATTTTCAATTTTAATCTTATAGTGTTGAAAGATATCTAAGGTTTCGTCTTTATTTCGTAGTCGAAAGACATAACAATACTTTATACAATTATCAATGAAAGTTATAGAGTATTTTTTATCACCTTTAGTTTGAACAAATTTCAAGTCACATATATCGCTATGTATTAACTTTATAGGTGTCATATTCCTTTGAATCGATTGAAAAAGTGTTTTGGCCAACTTTGTTTCAACACATACTTCACACTTATGATTATGATCAATCTTAAGCGTCAAAATTAAACTTTGATTCATAAGTTTGCAAATAGGTTTGTAATTGATGTGTTCTAATCGACTATGCCATAAATAGGATAACTCAAGCATATAAGTAGAATTCAAAGTTTTATGCATAATACCTGGTTTCGGTACAATTGTAAGAACGTTCATTTTGAATATTTCATCACATAAGTATCATTTACCAACATAAATCTCATTTTTAGTTAGTACAAATTTATTGGATTTGTACAAGTTTAAAGACATTTTTGCTAAGTAGAGATACAAGATTCTTGCAAATTTCTGGTACATGTATGATATTGTTAAGGACGAGTTCTTTATCGGATGTCATCTTCAAAGTAACTTTCCATTATCCTTTAACTTTAAAACTTATAAGACTTCCCATAAAAACTTGTTCTCTATTTAACTCTTTGTCGTTAGAGAACATAGTATTGTCTACACAAATGTGACGGTAGCACAAGTATCAACCCACCATTCTCTGAAATTTCCAACGTTGTTATATTCAGAAATAATCGCTAAAAGATTCATTTCTTGTATCCCTTCAGAAAAGGGTTTCTCTTTCAACCACATTTGCTTATACATTTTTCTAAGCCTTTCGACATTCATTAAAGCGATGTATAGTTTTTCAACAATTGTAACGGTCATCTTTAAACTTCTTGGCATTTTTGAAGTTGTCTCTTTTCGTACCACACTGGAGATCTTTCGTTTCTTGTTGACAATTTTCGAACCAGTTTCAACAAAAATTGTTCCAAGTTGAATAATAGATTTCCTTTCGGCATTTTTATTATCTTTCTCGATCCTCAATCGGACTATCAATTACTCCAAATTCATCTCTTTGCATTTGCACTTGAGATAGTTCTTGAAATCTCTCCACATAGGAGGGATTTTCTCAATGATGGCTGTAACTTGGAAGGACTTACTCAATTTCATCTTTTCAGCATGTATGTCATGTAATAGAATTTAAAGTTCTTGTACTTGACTTATCACGATTTTGGAGTTTACCATTTTGTAGTCCATAAACTTGCCAACAATAATTTCTTTGTTCCGACATTCTCATCTTGTACTTCTTTTTCAACGAATCCCATAGATCCTTGACCGAGTCCATTGAACTATACACTACATAAAGTGTATTGTCCAATCCATTTAGAATGTAATTTTTGTAAAGAAAATCCGAATGCTTCCATGCATCTAATGCAATAATCGATTCACGGTTATTTTCTCATTCTTGTACAGGAGGAGCCCTTTCATTTAGGAATTTTGCCAAATTCAAAGAAGTAAGATAAGAATAATATCTTTTGTTGCTATGTTTTAAAATCCACACCTCCAAACTTTTTCAATTTTTCTATTTATGGGATGTGAGATCTTGATATAGGTATGTCCAAAGGCGGAACCACATGGTTTGTACAATTTGTTATTTTACTTGAAGTAGTCTCAATAGGATTCATTTATGTTATAAACAAAAGTTCAACGGACAAAAATTTAGAAAGAAAGGAATAGCACACAAAGGCTTATTCCAAAGATGAAGAAATAATGTCCATCAACAACTACAAACAAACGAATATTGTCTTAAGATTGTTGGAGCGTTAGTATATGTAAATGGTTTTTTAGATAAAGAAAATATTTAAGTGAAAATTATTTAAATTTAATTCGCATGAACGTAATTAAACTCTAGAAAATGGAAAGAAAGAAGGTAAGGAAAAAAAATAAGGTGAAGATCAAAATCCAAGGCAAGTGAAAGCACTTTCTCCTTAAGACAATATTGCCTCACAACGGTGCTAACGAACTATGGTACTTGTCTCCCTAGATACAACGGATACAACATGTGGTAGAAGTATTTCAAATCACAAGCAACAATGAACTTGTAACGATAATTTTCTCCCTGCAAGAAAATGGTTTTGAAATGACTTTTGAGAGTATTTTGCAAGAGTCTTGACGTAATGATTAATGCAAAAATGATATGTGATGCATAATGGACATGTTCTTATATATAGAGGAGGAAATGTTGAGAGAGAAGTGTCGTGCCCCAAACTTAGCAACATTTGCCAAATGTTGCAGCACTTGTTGTCGCTGGCCTCTCGTTCGAGCAATAATGACACCTTTCATCAGAACTTCTCCCACTAGCTTGTTGCTAGAGCAAGAGTCTCATCGCTCGAGCTCGCTCGAGGGATATACGAGCTATCGAGTTAACCATACAACCCTTATTTCCTCTTTTCTATCCAACTTTGGACCACAATTTTTCATTTATCCGAAATTTATTTTGAGATTCCAAACATATCATAATGATCTACTCGACGAGTAGAACAATTTAATCTATTTATATTCATAATTTGACTATCGGATCAAATCCGAAACGAAAGTTACTTTTCCACACGTAACTAAATATATTTTTATTCGTGAAACCAAATTCCAACAGTGACTAGATAAATAAGTGAATGAAGACAATGCCAAGTACAAAGATGTGAGCTATGCCATATCCATCACTATTGTATTTTGTTAGGTTTTCAATGTTGTAATTGACAATTCTGTAAACAAAAAGGATTGAATTATAATTTGTGTAAAAAGTCAAGTAGTAATGTACAATTAAGTAAAGTTTAGGTTTTTAGTTCCAAGGTTCGAGAATGGCAAAAGAAGGAAAATACGGAACGAATTTTCGCTGACTGTCGCCAAGGATTGACTCTTGCATCAAAAGCAGAAACGCTCTCGTTCGATTGTCGTCCCTTTTTCTCTCGAGCGATAGCCTGTTGTTTGACTGTCGCTAAGCCCTCACTCGAGCAATATTGAGAAAAATTTATTTCATGATTTAAAGGTTTTTTCCCCGGCCCATTACTTTCGTAATCAACCTATAAATACCAAAACATTTCTAAACGTGATTTCACAATGTTGAACATTGAGAGAGCTTGAGCTATGAGATATTCGTCATATTTTGTCTTTCAACCTTCGTCCATTGATATTGTTCTGGTGAGAAAAACATTGTCCACATAATCCAAATACCAAACATGTCTTTCCTCCACATCTTTCAGAGTTCTGAAGATCGAGGGAAGTTGACAAGAGTTCCAGTCTGTGAAAAACAACGTGTTCTTCGTTGATCCATGGGAGATAAACGATTCCGCAAGGCTGGAAATGCTGCAGGGTAGCAAATTCCATGGAGAGTTTTGACGAATTATAGCTAAGGATTGGTGTAGGAGAGCACGGGATTCGGGAAGAGCTGTATGAATTGCAGTTAGGAGATCAGATAGTATGTCGTCTAGTCTGATAAAATGTAAGTTGGTTGAATCGTTTATAGTGGATTGCCAACAAAGTGCCTGGAGCTTTTCCAGTTGACTTTCTTCGAGATCATTCCGTGTGTTGATTTACTACTTTATTTATTGTTTATAATATATACACGATGGTATTCAAACATAAGATTAATACTGACTTGCACATTAATCATCTAGAAAAGAATTAAAAAGTAACTTGTTGTTATTTAATTCGTTAATGAGTTTAATTCCGCATATAATACCTATTCACCCCCTCTAGGTATTGTTATGGTCGAACTACGCATTTTTCATATTGTTCATTTCAACTAAAAGTAGAGGAACCTTCCACTCAAATTGGGTCGTTACGTGTCGTCTTTTTGCTATCTGCCTTTTGTAAGTTCTCAGAAATATGCACTTTTGATTACCTGTCTATATTTCTTCATCCCAAAAATACTTCCATCAGAAATTTTGATTTTCCATGTAAATTTGTTGTATTATTGCTTTCTAATTCTGTTAAGAATCAAAAATATCATCAAGGTTGCGTCTATTACCGTATAGGATTTGGTGGATATAATTATGCCTTGCAAAAATACATCTGACTTTTAATAATAATAATAATAAAATTCTTACTTTATTGTCAAATAAGACGTGTCCTTTCTTTTTTTGGTTAATCTAACTCATTTATTTTCACATGTAAATGATTCGATGATAAAAAGTTAGATTCAACTCATATCTGAACTTTTCAAATTCATAGAAAAGTTGGTCTGGTCATGGGTTGTGGACTTGGCCAAAGATACTCTTCTAGGGGGTGTGTATTATCAAATATGTTTTGGTACCAAATCATATATATGAAGATGAGATTTTAAACAAATTTTGTGGCTTGTCTTTTTGGTTTAAGAATAAAATAAAATACTATTCATCTGACGGATAATTGAAATAATTCAAATTTGTATCTTAATTCATGATGTGGACTGCCATCACGTCACTTATTCAATGCTCATGCGATCCACTTTCTTCTTGTCCGGATGAAGACCGTGATATAATACCACATCATTCAATCAATTGTGATGATTTCCATCAACTTACCTGCACTACACACTTAGCTAAGCTTAAAACTCAAGTTTTTATTTTGTTTGGAATATTTCCCAACCTTTCACATTGTAGGGTTATGCATCTCCAATCCTCTAAAGTGAAATTTTTAAGTCAGCCATGTTTTTAGTTTGAGGGCAAAAAATTCTCAAACGCATTATTACAATCATTGTCTATGCATCTTTATACTTTAAAAATGCCATATAATTGCATCATTGCCAGCGACTTGAGCAGTGGGGAAAAGTTAAATTTTGGTAGAAATGGTAAAATCCCAAGTAAAATTGAGAAGAAAAGAAAATTAATTGATGATTTGGACTTTCGAAGAAAAAGTCAAGCAGAGCACAATATGCTCAAAAGGGAGGGGGTTAAGAATGAAAATTAGATTTTGATTTAAAAAAAAAGAAGTGAACTTCAAAATTTAATGCAACTTTCACGTGACTTAAAGCAACAACAAAATTTTATGTAGTTTGACGGATTTTTCACCTAGACTTCAAGTCACATGAAATTTTAAAGTCACATTGAAGGTTTCCATCATAGAAAATCTAAATTGAAATTTTTTAATAAGTTGAGAACCTAGAATCTCATTTTTAAGGGTTAGGGACCGTAACCACACCATGTGTAAAGTTGGGGTGCCATCACTAATTCTCCCCTTTAAATGGAATTAATTTCATATGAGGTCATTAAACTTTCAAAAAATATTAATTGAGTCACAAACTTTAATTGGATTGCTGAATTTCGAATTTTTCACTACGTCACTTGTCATCTCCCGAATTGCTCAGGATTTCTTAATTGGTAGCCGCAGTGCAATGTATATTCCATGTAAATGCTGTCAACACGTCCACTTATCATTATGCCATGTCATAAAAATGTTGAAATGAAAAAAATACGCTTTTAATCTTTTATCTAAAAGCATTGTCATCTCTCTCATTTTATTATTTGCATTTCTACAATATTATGTAGTAATTATCTAGAACCCCAGTTATAGTATAACTAACAACCAATGTTATTAAAATCAGTTCAGCCCAATTGATTGGACCGTTAAAAATAGGGATGGACATTTTAATTAAAATCGAAGGTATCAGTCCGATTTCAGAAACAAAATTAGGAATCGAAAAACGTGGATATCTGGCTCTGGAATTGAATGTCATTTTTTGAAACATTGCTGCCAACACATTTGTTGATGAGTTTGACAAACGTTAGTGTAAAAAAATAAAAAAATAAAAATAAAAATAAAAAATAAAAAATCAACTGAAGAGTTGAATGTGCAGCAAAAATAAGTTCAATGATGAAAATGAGGCCGTGAAACTTACGTGTCCAAATAGGTAATTTAATGCTAGAATATGTGAACTCTTTTCATTATTTTGTTTGGTAGATCATTACATAAAAAAGTGAGAGTTATAATTGAAATGAAAAAGTGATTAAAGTTGGTGAATTTTTTTTTTTAAAAAATGTTGCTGCTATAAAAATAAAATATAAACTAATAAGCTTTTGTTATAAAATTATAGGAATAAAAGAAAACTATAAAAAATAAATAGATAGTCAAAACTCAAGTGTATTTTATTGAGAATCAAGACCTTTATTCAGAGGGTTCAAAATGAGAGTTATAATTGAAATGAAATAATATTTCTAAACTAGATAAGATTTATATGTATGATGATAAGACTACATAATCATCAATATTTATCTTACAGTTTTACAACACTCCACATTTGATAATTATTTACATAATAACTATTTCATTAAAACATTGTTTGGCAAAAATTTGATGGGACAAAAATGCCAACAAATAAAAAAGAGTACAAATAATTTGGAGTAACAAACTACTGCCCCATTAAAACCTTTTCAAGAAAATCCAATGGGAAAAAACTCGATCGTAGGAAAAATAGTATAACTACTCCCTGGTTTCAATAAATAAAATTCTTGAATCAATTGATCCATGTCTTGTACTTCAATGTCTTCAATATTGTAATTTCTGATAAATTATATCTTATGTTATCTTGTATAGTCTTCAAACATGATGATTCAAGAAAAAAAAAAAGTTCTTGTAAATCTCTTCGTGAGTCTTATACATATAAGAGTATACTTTTTTTAGGGTAAATGCCTTGTAGGTTAAGGACATCATTGCACAAAGAATATGCCTCATTAGGAAAAATCATGTGAAAAAAGTTCTAATGAAGGAAAACGATAGCATTATTCTTTTCAATACGTTACAAAAATTGTCTCAATAAAAACCTTGTTAGGAAAACGCAATGGGACAAAATATTGGTTAAGGAACAAAGAGTATAACGCTATTTACTTCCCCTCGTGATAATATCACTTGAATTGTGCTTCAAAGATATTAAATCATCTATATAAGATAAGTTGACTATAATCACATTTATTATATGCATATCAAATTTCATGTATTGTCCGATTAATAAGGTAGAGACTTGTAATTACATCCCCACATGATAACTAATCTATTTACGCAAGTCTTCACAAAATTCATTATGTAAAAAGTCGTATATTTTATATTACAACTTTATTTTTTATATTCCTCGCTATTCATAATATAATGCAGTACATCACGTACAAAAGTGTTGTCGTGAACTTTTTCTTTCGATTCTATTTCTTTTTCCATAATAATATAACTTATTGAAATATCTCAAATTTCAATATATCATGTTCCTGAACCATTTCTGGGTTTCATAATTTATTATGTCTAAATACTCATCAAAATTATAAGCCTCCTTAACTGGACCATCTTTGTTAATTGCTCATTTTTAGCTTGGAGATTTTCATATTAAAATCGTATATCATCACGCTTCAGACGTTTCATAAATTTATCAAATATAATATTAACAAATTGTCCTCTAAGACGTTAGTTCCAGTTGAAGCATTTAAAACTGGTGAGTGAGATATTGTTCATCTCTTTGATCGGTAAATAAATCTAAATAAATTATCTTTCGAACTTCTAGTTCGAATTATCTTTTGCGAGGATTAAATAATGATACATTTATACATTATTTTTAGCTTCTTAATTTCTCCCCCAATGCTGAGGGAATTGTCTAATCAAATTGACAATTAGCAAACCGCTTTATAAAATATCGCCCGTCAGGATTTGAGATATTGTCTAATTGTTGAAACTATTCTTTACTTCCATCACAGTGTATTGTGGTGAATTAATTTTGCATGTACTACACTATCAAAATAATTAGATGAAAAAATTAGGCTTAGAATCGAGCGGTTCTTCATAAGTTAAATACCCGAACGGGTACCCGAATCGAGAACTGATTAGTTTGGGTCGGATCTCGGGTCTAGACCAAGAACCGAAAAATCGAATAAGAACCGAAACTAAATAATTTTTTTATTGAATTAATTAAATTATTTTATTTTTTCTAAATAAATTAACAAATTAATTAAATAAATCAGATCATTTCATAATTTTAATTTTACAGCCCAAATCATTTTAAAACTCATTAGCCCATTTTAAAGACAAGAAACAGTGAAGTTTGAGATCCATT
>CAIGRL010049573.1:0-11182 GCA_903798325.1 Fraxinus xanthoxyloides
AAATATGTCACTAACTCCAACAAGAAGAGGAAAGACTGGAAAAATTAATAATATATTGAGCCGTCAAAAATTAAGTTTTTTAATGAAATACACAAGTTTATATATTACAGGAAAAGTAAACAAAAAGGAAACCTATAAAAGAAAGAAACTAAATATTATGTAGTAATATTATATAAGGCTAACAGGCTGCACTGATTATGGCTTAATTTCAGCAAATGCTCAACCAAGGCATCAACATTGCTAATCACAACAATAGGTATTCTGAGAACACCAATGGGGATGTTGAATATGCATGACTTGGTTGGTAGGGTCACCAAAAGGAATGATTTTCCAGGGTCGTTTAAAATAGTATCCACTGACGTGAAAATGGAAGTATAAGCTTCGACATATTGGTTATAGTTGATTTTACAACCTGCCAAAAAGATCCGCTTCCACATACAATATCCACTTTTGCTTGTGGGATCATATTGTATGTTCCATCTACAGCCGCGGAAGTGTTGGTACAAGTAACTACACAACCCAATATTCCAGCGCCAAGTAGGAGTTCAGCCGAGGACAAGGTGAATGCGATAGAGAGGAGACTAATTATGAGAAGAAATGAGAATGAAAGGCTATTTCTTATAATATAAGCTAATTCTTCTGCTGCTGCTGCTGCTGGTGGCGCTTGTAATCTAGAGAATACAAACCATATTTATAACGAAATGAAGAAGAAAGTAGGGATTTTAGGGTAATGAGTATTGATCCGTATGTTTGTTGTCCATATATAAAATCAATGCCCTACTTCCATGAAAATGTTATAATACCATATCTTGATTCTTGAATAACAACTTGTAAGGTATTATGGTGATTCCTCACACCTTATATCTTTGAAATATCATCAACAACTTGCAATGAACTGGACTTTACCAGAATGCAAGAAAGAAAAAAAAAAATCGGAGAAGGGACTAATTAAAACAAGCAAACACTAGCTACAAGTTGAAGAATGGTGATACATTTTTGGTCACTATTACATCCTCGACATTCTCTTTTCTATGTCATCACTCAAATATGGTAGGGCAACTCTTTCCAATAATATCCATTTCTAGAAATATATTCTTGCGTAATCATGATATCAAGTTTAATTAGGACCAGCTAGAAATTTATATTAATCAGGCATTTTTAAGATTATTATTTTCCTAATTAATTAGTTGTAACTAGTGGATCATCCTAGTTCTTGATAGATTAATTTATGTTTTGATATGGTTTCATGTCCATACTGAAAACTAACAGGCAAAAGGGTTTCAATCACACTTGTTACAAATGATATGATCGAGTGCACACTACAATATAGTTTGCTTTTGCATACTGTAAAAAGTTCTTTACCAATGCCGTAAATACTCTTTTTTTACGGCATACATATAGCATGCCGTAAAAAAGGTCGATAATTAAAATTTATCAAGGAGTAGTTGTCGAGTATTTACCAGAAAGCAATAAAATCTAAGAAAGAAAATAGACAAGAAATATTTATAGATGTTCAATTCAATATGAGACACATCTTGGTCCTTCGCTACAATCTAGGATGAAAAGAAGTTTACATCACAAAAATTTATACCTTATTTTCTATAACATATCTCTTTTATGATGATTCAAAACCCTAAAGACGGCTCCATATTATAAGAACAATTAAGAAAATTGCAATTACTAATGTGAAACATCTAAATTGAAATTCTTAAGCAATCCATATACTGACTCTGCATAGCTACAATAATTAGGCTCCACAACTTAAAAATGGTCCTAGATAATTAGATAAATGTGATGGTGGGCAATCATGCTGAAAAAAGTGTGGTTTGAAAACAAACAAATTCAGTTCAGATTTCCTCTCTTGATATTTTCAATATACATATATTGAAAAATGAAAACAAGTTGATACACATGATATGTTATTTTAATTCAAGAAAACTGAAAACCCCTTCATCTCTCTAGTTACTTGTGTTGGGTATTTGATATAATTCACAAGTCTGTAAATAAAATGGACTAAAATTAATATGTTGTAAAAGTCAAGGAGTTAGCTGCAAATAATGAAATTTGTGTTATATTAGGTCTAGGGTTCGAGAATGGAAAAGAAGGAAAAATGGCTCCGGAATTTCGCTAAATTATCGCCAAGACTTGGCTCGAGCGTCAGAAGCAGAAACTGCGTCGCCTGCTTGTCGTCTTACCTTCGCTTGAGCAACATATTGTCGCTCGACTGTCGTCCAGCTTTCGCTCGAACGACAATGTCATCCGAAAAATTTTAATTCGCGTTTTTAAGACTTTTTGGCCGACTCATTCAATCCCAAAACCTAAACTATGGATACCAAAAGCCACAAAACGTGATTTTCCACAGTTGAACATTGAGAAATTCATTTCCCAAACGAGTAACGAACCAGCTAACAATGATCTCTTCAATAACAAAGCAAGCTGCTGACCAGCTGCCATCCTTACACACTGCTTTGGCCAGAATTTCAACATACTACCTTTCTGGGATTGAAGCACGTGCAGCCTTTAACTTCCTTCACCATATAAGCCAAACAAACTAAGATGCAAGGGGCAGTGCACGATATAAGTTGCAGTGGCCATATATAGCTGGAAGCCTGGAAATGGTAGTCGAAAAATTCAAAATTCAAGTCAAAGATGAATTTGATTTTTCCAGAACTTTGCCCAAAATGTATAATGGACAGCTCCCTGAAATTTCCTGTGATATTCTGATATTTCCGAACCGGTAAAGATAGTATTAGAGCTCAGCAGCTCAGCTCAATTTCCAGCATTCAGCATTCCAGCTCAGCTCAAGCCTCAAGTTCTACTAGCTTCCATCAAAAACAGAAACTGATGTAACTAATTTTGGTGCCAATTGTATAGATGGAAGTTAGACATGTACAGATAGGATACAGCTGTAATTGTTGGTTGGTTGGTTAGTTAGCTTCATTTTGTATTTATATGAACTGATTGTATCTCTTCATTTTTGAGTAATATGAATTCTCCCTTAATCTTCAATTCTCTCTCAATCTGCAATATGGTATCAGAGCAGTCTTTGTTCCTTTCCTGCTAATTCTGATTTCGATTTTGATTCCATAGCTTATCAATAGTATGGCTACAGGAATTACATCACGAGTTAGCAATTCTGCAATTGATGATGGATCGAATCTGTATTTTCTTCATCATTCAGATAGCCCCAGCTTGGTGCTTGTTTCACAACCTTTGACAGGAGACAACTATGCATCTTGGAGTCATGCAATGGTCATAGCTTTATCTGTGAAAAACAAACTACGATTTGTTGATGGACGCTGTTAGAACTTGATCTGATCTGGAATGCTGGAGCTTGAGCTGGAGCTGAGCTGGAATGCTGAATGCTGGAACTAGAGCTGAGCTGCTGAGCTCTTATAGATAGTTCAAATTCAAATTTTCAAAATGGGGAGGGCGAAGATTTTAATTCTTTCCCGAAATGGATAATTCCAGCACCAAGAACACATGAATCTGTATGAATTTTCCAAGTAATCTACTGCCTGAAATCGAGTTTTGCCAAGGATGGGACGCAAAAATTCGAATCAATCACAAGAAGCAGTCGAAAATCTGTGAGCAGGGGCTTGAATCTTCTAGCGTACGTCAACTTGGATCTTCAAGAGTGCATTAAACCTTCTGGACACCGGACACGTTTCAGCTCGTCCATTTTCAACATACCCAGTGGTGTTCTCAGGATCCCTATTGTCGTGCTTAGCACGGTTGATGCCTTGGTTGGGAAGTTGCTGATATTGGCTCCTGGTTCTCTCAGTTATGTTCTTTCCCACTGAAATGTAAAAGATCTACGCCACCGGCATCTTCTTTAATTTATATGCATGTAGTGTGTCGTCTCTTCATGTATTTCACTTTTCGACAATGTTGTCAATGTTGTGCATCCACAAAGAAAAGCTGAACACCAAGAATTAATTATGTCTATTCTTGAGGTCTATTAGCAGTGTCACTGGGCCGAGCCGGCCACGAGCTTGTTCTCGGCTCGTGCTCAAGGGCTGAGTTTGCGAGCTCATGAGCCAAGCCGAGCCGATGAGCTTGAGTATTTTTTTTATTTTTTTTCACATTTTTTACTAGCCCACGAGCTCGGCAGCCAAGGCTCAGCTCCCCAAACAAGCCCCCCGCACGGCTCAGGTCGTCCAGAAATGAACCCCAGCCGTCCATGGGCCGAGCTTCAACGAGCCAAACCGACAAGCTACTCATCTCTTTTGCCCCCAATGGGTTTATACTTTATACTTTGTTTTTCAAGAATGACAAAAGTATAAACAAGTTTGAGCAAGAAAAAAGATTCAAGTGTTTGCTTTATAATGCAAGAAAATCAAGGGAATAAACGACATTATACTTGCATATGTCAACATAAATTTTCAACTATATATCAATCAATAAATCATCAATCTTATTTATAGATGGTGGAGTAATGTGTTACCAAAAGTTACAATTATTCACAAGAGTCACGTCGCTTCATATTTACAGTTGTGTAATCGATTTCATGTGAAAAGAGGTGAGAAAATCGGAGAAAAGATGAATAGATACATAAGCAAATGTTCTAGCATAGATTGGGGGCGACTGCCCAGTGCATGTGAGCGGACACCCCAGGCCCCCTTGGGCGGGCCTGGCTGCCCACAAGCTCTGGAAGGTTGGCTTCTCCATCGTCCATTATCCTGAACCTCTCTCGAATGATTTTATGACTCATGCAAACTCTTTTAAGCATTCAATAATGTCAAAAGTCGACATTATTTTGAAAATGTTTTAACAAATGGTACATATCTGCACCAAATACAATTCAAGAAAACTCGTTTGGAATAGAAATTTCTCATCATAATATTGTGTCCCTCACTTGTAGGGAAACAGCACACAGTTGAGAAAAATGCCCAATTCAATTAACTTGATAGTAACCGCTTGTGTTGAAAAACAAGATTTTAATAAATATGTTTTCTCTAACAGTTTTAACTTTTAGGTCTAGTAGTTCAATACCACCTGATAGGATAATTTGATGATGAGCACTTGTTCTAGTCATTAAGTGGTCCTACAACATGGTTTTTTGGGCCACAGTGGGTAGCCTGCCTTCATAAGCTTTATGTTGGAAACTGGTAGAACCAACCTCGTTTCTTTCCAAATGAGAGGTTGTCATTAGCTGATTTCTTCAAAACATTTGGATTTGAACACAAAAGATAATAGTGGTTGAGTTTTTGCGTAAACCCTCAAGATCAACTACCCACCCAATCAAGCAAAGAAAAGGCTTCCCGGTGCTTTTCATGGGGTTCCACCCTTCATAAACTACAATGAAGTGTACACCACATCAATCATATTTAAATGCTTGCTTAATTCAATCAAATTACTTTCACTTGCATTTGCCAACATAAATTCAGGTCTCTTGTGGCCGTAAGATTACCATTTTTTTCTGGACATTTGTAAAATTCATTGATTATGCTTTTCTCTCATAAGAGTTTTTCATTCTATTTTGGGACGCGAGTGATTGAAGCTGGAGAAGCAGGGCACATGCCAGATTACTGAAATCCTGATGCATGAATTTGGCATGTGCCCCGACTCTCCAGCTACGGCCCTCTCCCATGGAAATACTGGCACCAGCTAAGAGATCGCAAGAAGAGGCAATAGAGTGCTACAAGTAAGCTACTCAGAAATTAGTATGCATGCTAATCATTCACAGATCAATAAGTATTCCATCTATGATATGCTTTTGTTCTATGCATTTACAGGTAGCTTCTTGGTAAATTTCTCCAAAGAGTTGTTAGCTTTCACAATGCGTCATAGGTCGAGAACTAGCTTCATTAATTTATTATCAAATTTTCTGATAAAGGAGTAACTTCTAATTTATAGGATGAAAGAGGAAGGAGTTAAGAAAAACCAAACAGTACATATGGACTAATCTAATCTTCGAGTAAACTGTGCATTTCCTTGAACAAGACCATAATAATGTAAAAATGTCCATCCTTTAAGGACTTCATTCTTCTAATAGTATATACACAAATTTTATTCATAGATACATTATCTACGAAGATGATTGACCACTTATCATCTGAAAAGTGGCAATAGATTAAGCTGATCATACAATAAAAAGAAAGCAAATGAAAAAATTACTTATAATTTATATTCTTGAGCAAAAGAAACATATACCAGTCCATTCTTGCCGAATCACTTCATCAGACCGGCTTTCTATTTTCCAATGCTAGTGCTGCTGAATCCACATGAGCAAGCAAACTAGCATAAACCTTTTGCTTCAAGCTATCAACAGTCTCGAGCATCTCATTTTTCTCTGAGCTCAACTTGCTTCTCAGTTTATCTAACCATTCATTTGCCTGCTTCAGCTGTGACAATGCTGTAGCAATATGGTTGTTTGATTCAATAAAACGTCCAAAGCTCTCCTTCCTTTTCTTTTCCTGATAATCCAACTGGAAGCCATTATCAAGTGCTTCGTCTAAGAATTTGAGAAACCAGGACTGTGATTCATGTAGAAGAATTTCCCTAAGTTCCTTAATTTCTGTGGAACCACCTCCCTTTGACCATTCTAATTTATCAGCCCCACTTAGATCCACTGAGGGCTTTGGAGTTCTTGTCATACTGCTCACATGTAAAGAACCTGATTTTCTGTCGGATTTCTCTTTATCTTCCAATGATAAGTTTACTGAGAAACTATCTGACACATCCTTTGTTAGAATTGTAATGTTTGCTTTTTCTATAAGTCGGTAGAGTGTAAAGAACTTGGTAAGGTAGATATGGGGGTTTTCAGGTGAGGCAGATGAACAAAGATCGGCAAACATGCTGAAAAACCAGAGAAGAAAGGAAGATAAGAAGAAAATTTATGGCTCAAATCCAGCTCTTTTAGCATGTAATCAAAAGTTATGAATAGGTTGCTTAAACATGTATGACGAACGGAGGACATATTTAAATCAATCTCCTAACTTACCTGAGGCACTTGACAAGATTTGCTGATGCAATTGCTTCTTTTTGAACTTCCGCCAATACCGAAAAAGCTAAGTTTCTCCTTCTAATCATTCCCTAGTAATGTTAATGGCCAATGACGAATATAAATACATTGATATTTTAATTCAATGCCGTAGATATATTTATTAACTGTTTCAGTGCTTGATATAAATGCAAGATGGTCAAAATTAACATAATGTCATAATGAGATCACGTAAAGCTAATAAACCAATGTTTTTTTTCCCTTCAGATATTAGAACATGCTATCAATTATCAACAATTGAATGTTCTTGGGAGGCATAAGAATGACTATGAAGTTGCACCATTGTATTAGTTCTAAAATTGAAGAACAGGTAATTCAATGAGTTGATATTTGAATTATTAGAGTATTGGATATTTTCAGAGATGCTCAAGGCAAGAAATGTACCTTTCCAGGTTTAAGAAGATTGGCGGGCAATTTGGACCAGGATATTGCCTCAGGAGATTGCTTTTTGTTGCTACTATTTGACCAAAAATTCATGTCGATGCTTTCTTGTTTGGCTGTGCATTCCACTGCTTGCAATTTTGAAGATGTCCGGGCCACCGTGGGTTTTAAAGCATCTATATCTGAATTATGTGCTGATGCATCGGGACGAGTATGGGAAGGACTTGATGGTCGTGCCTGTAACGCAATATTAGAAGTTCTCAACTGGCTTGGATTTCTTAAGCCAAAAGAATTCACACAAGTGTTATTGCGCCTATTTGCATGCTTTATCCACCTCTAGACATTGGAAATTCATTTATGTTACAATCCGTTAGAATCTTGCAGCCCACAGGAAGAATTGGGTATGCAAATTTTGCACTCGCCAATTTATTGTGCAGCAAATAATGTAAATAACCTCTAAGATGCAATGCATACTAAAAAGGTCAAACCAATTGGCCTAAACCAATGGTAGAGTGACTTAATTTGCATAATAACTTCGGACATAGAAGACAAACCAGACATAAAATTACATTTAATGAAGTTATTGGAAAATATCCGAGCCTTGTAGTTTAACATTCCATATGACCTTAATGGAGTAGACTGGAAGTAGATGACCTATCATTCTAGAAATTGATAGAGAAAAACTGAAAACAAGTCAAATATTGGACCTTGATGAAGGATAAACTCCACCATCGAGATAGATTGCAGGAAACAAAAGTCTTTACAAGGAAGAATCAAATTTCTATAACTCAAAATTGTACCTGACCTTTAAGCTCCGGTTGCTTCCCTTTCAGAAGTCCAACCTTCTTGCCTGCTGCTCCACCATTCTCATTCTCATTTCTTCTTGCACCATTGTTTTGATCTGCTTCTCTTACTTTTGTGTTTGGAGTTAACACACACTGCATATACCTAGAGGCAACACCTGCTTTCTCCTCTTTAATTACAAGTTTCTTCTTTACACTTTCCTCTTTCGCTTCAGCCGACTCACTCGATTTTGAATCAGTAACACATTCCTGATCAACTTGAAGAGGGCTATCTGATGCCTCTAACATTTGCATTAAATCCTTAGGATTTCCCATAAAAGGATGTCGCCCTGGAATAGGCCTAGCACCAACTAATATAGGCACAGGAGTTCCAGCCTCCATCTTATCAACATAGAAGAATTGCCCAAGTTGTAACTTGTTATTTAAGATAAGCTCATTGTCTTCCTTCGAAAGTGATACATAGGTCGAATGAGAAGAATCGGATACTTTTATAAAAAATCCATGATCTGGCCACAACTCTGATCCACTTATGGCAGGCACTATGCTGATTACCTGTAATAGGATGGACCTATACTCACCGCGAACTTTTACATTCGAATTTATACTCTGAAGAAGTTTAACTAGAACTCCAGGTATAAGAGATGCCATTTTTCCCTGTTTCAACAGATGAGAGCTATTATTTAACTTCTAATCTGCTTGAGTAAATCAAACCCGAGAGCTCAGATTGAATCTGTATGTATATAGCAAAATAGGATAGAAAATGTTTAGCAAGGATGAAGCATAGCATACCTGAGAAAAGAACAAGGAAACAGCAAAAACACAGTATTTTAGACTCAGGGGAATCAAAATCTTGAAAGCCAAATGATGGTTTAGCAAAATTGTGGCAACCACAAAGTGTGTATAACCTTGCCTTTACGTGGGAGTCAAGTCAAAGTCCAACCACCCCTTGCCTTTTAAGCCAAGTTACAATGAGAGAAAATGTCAGGGCCCACATTGTCCATTAATTCAAAAAAGGAAAAAATTGCTTGGAAATATTTTTACCCTTTTGAATGGGTAGTATGGTCATTATATCAGGACTTGTTTACAATTTACAGGTTGCATTTCTATTTCCAGGAAGAGGAAATGGAGCCATTTTGATAGCTGGGGAAACCATAACGTCCCAATCGTTTACAGAATGACAGAAACCTCCAAGACCAAGCAGGTAAAATGTGTTCTAATCTTCTTCAACCAAGTCCAAGTCGGTAAAGTGTGCATGTCAAGGACTGTCAAATGATTCTAGTTTCGTCGTTTAATCCAAAGTTGATAAAATTCTTGAGGTCCACGAATTCAAGAAAACAGATCATTACTACATATTGGAACTGCTCGAACCAGGTTAGCCGTAAATACAGAAAAATGATCTTGGACCTGTAAAATCAGTTATATAGGCCTTGCTTGTTGGCAGTTGTACCAAACTGAACGTTTTCAATTCAAACGAAAAGTGGAAATAAATTAATTTTTAGAAGGCAGGAAATGTTGACATCGTAGCTGACAGATGTATTGGTGATAGGAAATTATTGTATGTAAAAGTTGATTGTTTTTAAAGTAGTTCAATGATGTGGCATTGAGTGTAAAAAGATGTCAAACTTTTCTAACAACATACATGTTGCTTCTAAGAACATACTAAAAAGTGATATTTTTGGAGAACAACCCTGCTTCTTGGCCAGGGTTGAGAACCAACCCAAAAACAGGGGCGCCCCGACAGCCCACCCTCCAATTGGTTCTCAACCCTATCTAAGAGCGTTAACGCTTTGGAGAATGTGTTAGTTAAAAAGTAGAAACTTATGAATTCACGTGCATAATTATTTTATGAAGAAAATGTATAGTTAAAAATGAGTTTTAAAAAAAATTTGAATAATCCATATCAGACGTGGGCATAGTTTGTTCTACCGACAAAAACGAAGCTAAGTACGATTCCTCCAAAAAATCCGATGGGAACAAGTCACCAGAAAGAGACGACCATACCATGGTGTTATTTATGAATTTTTCCCTTAAAATTTTCTAAGAGTTTAATGACCAAAAATACAATTGGCCTAAAGTAAAATCAAAATTAGGACCTTGGGCTTTGGTTTTATAAATTTAGAGCTCCAAAGTACGCGTTAATCACAGACACCAGGGCCCTATTTTTCTCCCAAAAACTAAATAGGAACAATACATAAATCAGATTTTAAAATATCACAATTTCAAATTTAAGGTTAGAGGTTTTTAATTTCAAAAATCAGGTTTTCATTAAAATTCATTTGTGAATTAATTAATTATATAATTTATTAATATATATATATAAAGGTCACATATCTATGTAATTGGGTCACAATTCAAAAACTTTAAGGTCACAATTAATTTTTTTTATAGGTCACAGTTTGTTCATTTAAAAATTTAAAAGTCACAATTTGTTAATCGGAAATAATTCACAAAATTTATAAATTACACAACTTATTTTATGGTCACAAAACATCGAATTATAAATCACATATTACTTTTATTGATCACAAATTAATAAATTTGTAGGTCATACAATATTTATTGGTCACAATCAACAAATCATTTGTGATCACTACCAAAACAACAACATCGTCGTCTTCGTCGCCAACACCACAGAAACACATCACCTTCGCCAACACAAACACCACCCCCCCAACAACCACCACCACCCCCAATCAAAATGACATCACCACTAGGGGTGGGCAAAACTCAAACCAACCCGAAAACCGACCCGACCTGACCCAAATCAACCGATTTGGGTCGATTTTTTGGAATTTTTGGGCGGGTTGTGGGTTGGGTAATCTGGTCGGGTCGGGTTGGGTCACGGGTTAGCAACCCAAACCTGACCTGACCGAACCCGACCCAAAACCAAAAAATAAAAATAAAAAAATTTGATCTAGATTTATAATATAACATAACATTAAATTCCTTTTTCCTAACCAAAACTCTGCATAAAAAACTGTTTTCCATTTCA
>CAIGRL010049586.1:0-11418 GCA_903798325.1 Fraxinus xanthoxyloides
GGAGGTGGAGGTGGCGGCGGAGGTGGAGGTTTAGGTGGTGGGTCAGGACATGGGGGTGGATTTGGAGCTGGTGGGGGTGTTGGTAGTGGAGCAGGTGGAGGTTTAGGAGGTGGAGCAGGGGGTGGCCATGGAGGTGGAGGGGTTGGAATTGGTATCGGAATAGGGATAGGAGTGGGCACGGGGGCAGGCCATGGCTCCGGAAGTGGCACTGGAAGTGGTGGCGGAGGCGGACGGTGAAGATCATCTTGCCCATAGATACCACTTGGCTGCTGGTTGTTTTAAGACAGAATTGTGAAGAGTCATGTGCAATAAATTGAAAGTCTGTGACGAAAACTTGTATCTTTTTGTTTGTTTGAGAATTCAAATCTTTCTAATAATCTTTTTAGTATTTGTCCAAAGTTTATAGCATTACAAAAGACAAGTATTGTCAATCACTTCGTAACACAAGTCAAAATTAATTCAACAGCATTTAGCTTTATTATTACACCATCGGCATTTAATATATTGCTGACATCCTGGAGTGTTTTTTTTTTGATAATGCTACGATACATCATGCTTGGCAACTATTTTATTTTTTAAATTGGCCAATAGTGTGCCGCTACGTGTGTTTTTTTTTTTCAAACTGTCCAATGATGTAGCGCCACGTGTCCTCCTATTTTATAAACTGTAAAAAGAAGTGGAAAGTGAATGACAGTGATATAAACCGAACATTTCTCCCTGTTTTGGGGACATTGAAGGATGAATATAATCAATACTTTCAACTATTCCAACATACAGATGAATGTTCCAAACTAAAATTACTCCAACAATTTTTTTCAAGTAATTTTAATAATACTATCGCGTAACACTTTTCCAAATGGGAATCTTNTGCTTGGCAACTATTTTATTTTTTAAATTGGCCAATAGTGTGCCGCTACGTGTGTTTTTTTTTTTCAAACTGTCCAATGATGTAGCGCCACGTGTCCTCCTATTTTATAAACTGTAAAAAGAAGTGGAAAGTGAATGACAGTGATATAAACCGAACATTTCTCCCTGTTTTGGGGACATTGAAGGATGAATATAATCAATACTTTCAACTATTCCAACATACAGATGAATGTTCCAAACTAAAATTACTCCAACAATTTTTTTCAAGTAATTTTAATAATACTATCGCGTAACACTTTTCCAAATGGGAATCTTGTTACAAGTCGAAATTTCAACAAATAAATCTAATACAGCAAATGTCCAAAATTCCGAATACACAATAAACCGCTCAACTAAAATGGATATCAGCTTTAGACTTGGATAATACTCACATACCTCATGCCCTCTTTGAGATGAGATGTGGTGTACAGAACTTCCATCTACTTGGGATAATTAATTATATATGAAGCCAACGGTTACTGGGAATGGGACTGGGTGGTTGCCTCCTTCCATCCTCTTTGGCGAGCTCTCAGCTCCCACATAGAAGTCAGCCCTTTTTGTGCCAATAGATTTGCTTCAGCCTTTTCTCTAGCCTCTTCACATGTCTCCATCCCAGAATTGCACTTGTCTGCCTCTTTTTGGTATTGGGATGTCATTTTTTTAGCCTCAAGCAGTGCCATATCACCATGTTTCTGATTTTCCAAAGCTTCGGCTTCTCGCAGTTTTAATTCCTCTGACAATAGCTCTGCGAAGTTCTTTTGAGTATCTTCACTCACATCAGGATCATGCTTTGCACAATCTGCAGAAAATGAAGACAAACAGAAGAAAAGGATTACTCTCAGGAATCAATGCATGGACATAATTTGAAAAGTCCAGGAAGTCAGTAGTCTTGTATCTTAGACTAAATAAATAAAAATATGGTTCTGACCTGCCAAGGATGCATTACTCAGTCCTGCAAGAGGGGAAAAAAAATGTAATCAGCAAATGCAAGATTTTGACAAGAACACCAGATGAAACATGGAGAGAGATGTCCATGCGTATATTGAGGAAAACCTTACCTGGGTCCTATTAGATACACGAATATCGGAAGCGACAACAAAAAAATTACAAAGTACTTGACTATAAGAAAAAGAAGAGGTAATCTACTTGCAAGAATTACACATGCTATGGAGACAAGGAGCATGTTTAGATAACGAACTATTTGTCACAAAGTGTTCTTTTCATGTCAGAGGCAGTCCGCGGGTTAAAGATCAGAACATGACCAGCCAATAAATAAATCAAACAAAGAGACACACCAACAATAAATGAGTCAGGTTACCTTGCACAAACATGACCTACTAATATAAGTTTATACATGCAAAACTCGCTAGTCAGTACTCCCACAATCTTGGACGAATGTCATAAGTTAAACTCACAGGGAATGTTAGTAGGAGTTTAAAATATCCGTATTTGATGCAAGTTCAATCCCAAAACCAGTGTCCAACAATTTTGGTCAGTAACATGACATACTTTAAGAATACTGTTGGAAGAAAATGTCTATTATAGGAAACAAGGCATTATTTCTAGACATGTTAGAAGGATGTGAGATCATTTAATTCCAAAAAGAGGAGTATTCATGTAGTTTTTTATTCCAGATTTCTCTTGAAAACCTATAACTAGTTGATGTTTTATAGAGCTAAGACACTAGTCATTGAAGAAAGTCTCTGCTGAAGCAAGCAGATAAATAGCTTAACATGAGACTTCACCAAATAACCATCCTCTAAGTCCACTAGCAATAAAGAACATTGAAGAATGGGTGTGCTGTATTGAAATAAAACAAAAATGAGTACCCAGAGGACTTTCTATAGTCCCAGTTACATATTTTTCTTGACTTCTTGACCTCTGAATGAACATTTAAGGAAAGGTAAAATGTTTGCAGCTTTATAACTCATTATTATATGTCACAACGTGGCAATATGATGAATGTACTATTAAAATAAACACCACATCCCCCACAATTCTTTACTGGGCATGTACGTAAGATGATCATATTGGATAAAAGACCCTTTCTGTTTGACCAGTTAACTATCCATTATAGAAATATATAACTCAAAAATTTGAAGCAACACATTCATTAGATGGTTTCATGTAAAGTCCAGCTAAGTGGATAAAAAGTTTTAAAAAAAATGTAAGTGCCCCATGGCCAAAATAAAGGAATTTCTCAATTAGTACAGCATTGTCAATGCAATAATTAGAATGGGGTAAAGAAGAATTAAAAAAGAGACCTACTGAAAGTTTCGGTCTCAA
This sequence comes from Fraxinus xanthoxyloides, assembly GCA_903798325.1. NCBI lineage: Eukaryota > Viridiplantae > Streptophyta > Magnoliopsida > Lamiales > Oleaceae > Fraxinus > Fraxinus xanthoxyloides. The sequence continues at coordinate 3,193 of CAIGRL010049586.1, forward strand.
CAAACAAACAGCAAGTATAAAGCTCCATAGTGATCTTTGAATATTACACCTACTAAAAATCTAGAAACAGTACAGACAGCATGTTTCTTTCCCTTAGATAATACGTTCATTTACCTAAAACCACCAATCAATACGGGGAAAATGAATTGAAATGATTAAATATTATACCTTCTTACTGGAACGGAATTAAATTCTGTTTTTTTAAGAAAAATACAATTAATGTCAAGAAGCAGAAAAACAAAGTAACATCAATTTCTTAGCTTTCCTTGTAACTTATTTTGTCTCACGTTGCCCTATTGCCACCGAACAAATTAAAATATTTTTTGCGTTTTCTTCTTCTCCGGCCCTTAGCTCCAAACAGAGAGTAAGTCTACATGAAAACACTTAATACCAAGAATTATGGAGTTATTCACGAGTTCATTGAATCTTGGAATATTTTACAGCTAAGAATCGAAAAGTATAATAAGAATGCAAGATTAACAAATTTACTTATGAGAATAGACCTACAAAGTTGATCGAGTTGGTCATGGATTTCTAATAGTTGATCAGCATGTCCTCGAGTAAGAAGCAACTTTAGTGATGTTTGCATCTTTGTTCATCAGTTTCAATTGAGCAATGACGGGAAAAAAATGATGAGAGTATCGATCAAAATGTGCTAAATTGTGTGCAGATAAACTTTTAGCGCGAAATTACATATTTCTCAGATGGTCAAATACCACTTTACCATCAGAAATCAAAGCAGATCCAAGTACAGATATGAATATATATGCAGTATGTGTATTTTTACCTTGCGGAATGGTGAGAAGGGGCTGAGAATCACAATCACAAATGCAAGGAGGGCAAGAGGAGGCGGAAGAAGAGCGGGTGACAGCAGCTAAGCCTTCCAGTAAGTGCCAATACAGAGGCGGGCCTACTATGTACCCTGCCAGGCACAATGCCATCAACCCCACTACAGCTTTCAAAACCCTAGTTTTCACTGCCATTTTTTTGACAAAACTCTCTATTTCTGTTAGTGCTCGTGTGTATTTTTCAGCAGAGGTGTATATATATATATATACGTAGCTGTATGTGTATGTGCAGTCAGTGATGAGAATAGTGGAATTTGTAGGAGATGGAGAGCAGTGAGATCAGAATGTAAACGCAAGGAGTGCTACGATTTCACCGACGAAATCCCAGGCGCAGCCATGATTGATGTGGAAATACACGTTGGTCACCTGTGTCGTCAAGAAGTCTCATTTTAGTCCCTCAAGTTCTAACATTTCTAATTTAATCCCTATTTGGTAACACTAAAAAATCTAATTAAAATCTAAATAAAAATCAACAATTAATTTTAACTGCACAATTTATAGGACTTACAACTTTTCAACTACATATTTTATTAAAATTTACTAAAAGTCTGATTTTTAATCTCTACCAAATAGAGACTTAATGACCAAATTTACATTTTTTGCTCAACGTTGACACCTCAAAGGTAATTACGATCATGCTGGTAGATTTGAAAGAGAGGTCTATTAATCATACACGACTCAACATCTACAATTTGTATGGAACTTGATCACTAGACGACACTCTCATATCTATAATTAAAATATTTTTGTGTAAATTATATTATTATTATTTTTGAAAGAAATTAAATTTTTTTGTTCTCATGCTTGGCGCATCTGACGAAGGCACGCGCACTCGCCCATCAGCCGTCGTCGCTGAAATTAATCTTCAGAAACCATAGAATTACCAAAACTATGCCCGCGGTTCCACATGATCTGATCCGGCGGATTCAGATCTCGACCCGAAACGTAGCTGGACTATCAGGATACGACCCCGGAGACCTGACCCTGCCCGCTCTCCGCTCTCTCTCGGCAACCATCGCATCCTTGGAACCTTCCCCGCCATCTCTACGCTGCACCCACTGCAAGGGGAGGCTCCTAAGAGGCTTACAGTCTTTTATTTGTGTCTACTGTGGCAATCCCCACCAAAATGACGTTGCTCCCGATCCCATTTGCTTTAATTCCACCATTGGGTATCAGTGGTTGCTCCAGTCTCTTCAGCTCGATGGATCGGTAAGATTTAATAATCACTTCCATTATTATTCTTTAGATAATCGTATGCTTACAAGGTACACAATTTGAGTGTAAGGTTCTGTTTTTGTTGCTCTAGTACACATTTCTCCTTAAAACGATTTGGGTACGCCCTATTGGATTAGGAGATATGATTAGGAGGGATAATATTAAGGTGGATTAGGGTGTATTGTTGGGCATTGTAGGACATTTGCATCATAATTTACAAATTTATACTCTACATTGTTTAGTGACGATTGCTTCATTGTTTTTATTGACCTATTCTTTTGGCTTTACTGTCATTTATGATATTTTCCTGTGCAGAATCCTGTAGAGAACTCTTAACTGCACTTTGAAAGTTGGAAATTGTATCTTGTTGATGTGCAATCAAAAATTTTCTTTGGATTTCTTACTGTTCCAGTATTGAAGTCTGTGACTGCTAAAATCATGCAATGGCACACATATTTATCTTAGATGGGTTGTTCATGTCAAAGTTTTGAAGGATACGAGGGGGTATATTAGCGTATCCACAAATTATTGGTAGTAGCGATTAGGGAACTTTCTGTAGAACAAAGACATATTTCCATGAAACAAACACAAATTATGTTTTTATTGTTTATGTTTGTACAGAACCATATATATCTAAATGTACAGTGGTTACAGTGTCTTATCAGAGATTGTCAAGGAAATGGATCTGCTGAAGCCCATATTACCCAATTCATTGCATGGAATATTCTAGACTTAGGTTGCTCTGTTTTATTTGTTGCTTTTTTTTCCCCTAATTTTTTGTTGTATTATGCTCAAAAGATCACCTACATTTTCCTTTATTCTTGCTATCCTTGCCTTACATGTGCTGGGCCCTGGTTTGATTACCCACGTAGTATTTTCCTTGTATTTTCTTGCTACACGCTTTTGGACTGTATTGCACACAGGTTATTTAAAGAAAAAGGGTAGTCTCAGTTTTATTATCTGAGCCAAGCAGATTCAGAAATCCCTAAAATCTCTCCTTCAGTTTTATTTTGCTATACGATTTTTTTCTCGTTTGTGCTCTTTTGCTTGACAAGATAGCTGTTACTCTGGACTTTGGAGAATAGAGGTGGTAGATTGTCTCAAAATGAGAGAACCTGAGATTGATATTAAAGTTATCACTTTGAATAATGATCTACTTAGTTACCAACTTCTCGTTCTAGCTTGGGAAAGGGGGTGGGGGGATACTTCAGCTTAATATTAAGCTCTTGTTTTTAGTTTCTGCTGTAAAGGTTTCTGTTGTTAAAAATATAGATACCAGAAAAGGACAGATGGCGTTTTTGTGTTTTGTTGATTTTGTTGTTTACTAGGTTGAGCTCCACTGCCGCCACTGGAATTGATCCTATCCTTTAAAACCTAGTTCTTGCTGACATTCAGAGTGCACAACTTTGCATTGCCCACCCCCTCCCAAAACCCAATAAAACAAAATAATAATAAAAAAGACCAACATACCCCATACTACCAGAGCAACGGACAAGGGTAATATATGTGGACAATGTTAAATTTGGTAAGGATTTCATTTTATTTTTATGAGCTCCGAAGTAGATTTTATTTTTTTATTTTTTTTATGATTAATGGCCTATAGCCTTGGTTTCTGACATGTTTTAATTTTTCTAATCCTCAATCTTCCCCTGGGCTGTCTATGCGGATTTCAATATAAATAAATCTCATCAATTTGCAGGAACTGATTGGACCTCTGATAGAAAAAAGTGAACCGAACCGAGCACAAGGTCCTTCTAAAGGTGAAATCGCCTTGTCTGATTCCTTAAATTTTAGGATAGCATGGCCAGCCGAGATACAGAAGCAAGACAGTAGTGTTTCAGACAAGCAGCCAGAACGGAGTAAACGATCTTTGAATTTAACTGGAGTGGATCTGGACAATTTCTTTTCCGAACCTCAGAGGGATGTTTCTGATAGATCTGTTGAACAGCCAGTAACAGGCAAGCAGGTCTACACTTCACAGTTAGAAGTTTCAGCTCCTGACAACCTAAATTTATTTCAGAATGTTCAGCAGTCCGATCCAGCTGTTAGTTCTTCTGAAGGCCAGAATGATGATGCATTTTCTGGATGGGAGGCAGAGTTTCAGCCTTCTGCTTCTGAAAATCAACACGGTGGTTCAATCAGATCTGACTTTTTTATAAGTTCTTCCATGGATTGTGGAAAGAAGATCGAGGATACCAAATCATTTGACCCTCTGAGTTCTGAGGTTGATCTTACTGCCCACATGGAATCTATGTTAGGACCTGGAACCAATCTAAATGATGGAAAGTTGAAAGATAATTCTGCAGATTCTCCTGCATTTGGTGACTGGGATTCAAATGACCTGCTGAATAATGTGACCTCTAATGAGTCCCAGCTAGCTGAGGGGTTTGATGCCACTTTCCAGATCAAAGATGATAATATTTTAGAAAACTCAAACCATTCTTCTACTGATGTTGACTGGTTTCAAGACAATAAATGGAAAACTAACAAAATGGATGAACCCGAGAATACCGTAGCAAGTAGAGATGATGACTCATTTGATGAATGGGATGATTTTACAGGCTCAACTAGCACACAGGATCCTTCTAAAAATGCTTTGACACAAAAAGATAATCAACTTTCTGCTTCTCTTGGAAATCCTTCAGAAATAGGGCTGTTCGGTTCAAACAATAAATTTGAAGAAATGGATTTTGGTAGCTTTTTACAACCTAATCTTTTTTCTGGCTCACCAAGCAATGGCAATTTTTCTACAAAAGGGAACACTATTTTGCAAGAAGTTCCTGCTTCAGACAGGTGCGTATATACTTTGCCGAGAGAGGTCCTTGATTAAATTGATATGGTCAATTGCTGGCTTTCTGATCAAAATTATGTTTGTCTTGCAAATTTGTCTCCAAATAATTATCATCCCTTTCGTATTGGATTGTTCATGTTGGCATATGCATTTCCTCTCCATAAAGTCAAAAACAGGTGTTTGTATATCTCTGTGACAACTGAATGTGTTGATGGTGGTAACTATTTAAAATAATCTTCAAATGATGAAGCTAGAAGGGTCCTTTTCAACTTCTTTACTTAGAATCTAGGTTATAAAAGATAGGACCACTCTTTTTTCTTGACGTCTTAAGCCCGTATTTTGTACAGATTCTTTAAATCTCATCTTTCTCCAAACTCATTTTCAACCGCTATGTGGACTCTTAACTTTTCTACTTTTTAACTACGTATTCTCCGAAAAAATCACTTTTCATTAAATTTATTCTCAAAAAATCTTCACCAATCACGTCCCAAAAGTAATGGCGTTTGACAGTCATTTCCCTGTATTCATATACCTACACGATCAAGTTAAGAGATGAAGAGCAGAAAATTATGTGGGCACTGAGGCAAATAAGTGATGTAGAGCTTCAAAAGGAAGCTGACCTAGAAAGAAGTAAAAATAAAACTAAAATGATGATATTTTTACTGTTCAGCTTTTAAATTTGCACAACATGTCCTTCTTTTCAGTACCATGGAGTCTATACCATTTTTTTAATTGCCTGCACCGTTACATAGGGCCAGTATCCTTGATTACTTGCTTTTTCATGCTACTAGTACTGTAAGTCTCACTTTCACTAGATTATAATGTAGGACTGAGATGATGATGCAGGTAGAAGGGAGAGAAGTATTAGATATACTTTGATCACTGTCTAATTTTTCCATTTAAAAGGACTACTTTTGCACAACAGTGAAAAGGTCTTCTTCCACAACCTTGACTTCTTCTACCTCACCTGTGACCCCCGCCCTGACAGCAAGCCACTATCCCCAGCATCTTCAGCCACCACACACCACCAGACCCTGCCAGGACTGCCACAACTCGACCTCCAGAGAAAAGAATGGAAAAAAGCTGGGTAAAAATGAAAAGAAAAAAATAAAGCTTGGGACCTCGGAGAATCCTGAGCAGTTGGGAAAATTACGGGAAGGGGGACAACTTCTTCCACCAACAACTGAACTGAAACTTTTTTTTATCCATGACTGAAAGAGCACAGAAGTGTTTTAAAAAAAAAAAAAGTTGATAGTCTGTCTTATCACAGATTCCACGTTGCATTGGATTATTATAATAGAGGAAAATATGAAGATTTGAAATTCAGCCATCTTGTCATAATCAAATTTCAGAAATGGAAAGGAGAAAAGAATAGAAAATGGTTGGAATGAGGGTACATTGGATTATGATAACAAGAGGCTTGTTTACATAACTTTATGAGTGAGGCTCTATTCATTATCTCTCTCCAACCTGGTCTGTAAATATCCTCAACAATATAACTAAAAGGCTAATTGGAATTAGTAATCTAAGTTTGTGAAGAGGTGGTTTGATGTGATTGAACGCTGAATTCACAAATACTGCTAACTGTAAACTTGCCAACCAAGATACATAACTAAAGAGGAAATGATAAGATGAGAGTTTCCCTAAATTAGCTTTAGTTTTCTTCAGTTTCATTTTTCTTATCCATGGCTCTGATATTTTTGAATGATGCGATGAGATGAGATGAGTCAATAGATCTTGGTTAACAATCCGTTAAATAGCAGTTTTTTTGGTAATTTGGTTCCTTTCCCATGCTTACGCAAGAATTGCAAATTTGATGAAAGATAGCTCTATTTAATGTGATGCATTGATATGAGATATATTAATTTTACAATCTTCATTCATTGTGATAAGGAACTATGACAGGGCTAGAAGTTCAAATATATTTGCGTAAAAGCACACATTTAGATTAAGCGATTCGTTTTGAATTTCGTTGCCTTATTTCAAATTAAAGTATTCATGAAGTTATATCTAGACATTGATGGTGCATAATTAGCCCCTGTTTGAACCCCATTTTTGGGGGAAGATGTGTTATGGAATAGTGATTTTTTGGAGAATGTGTGGTTAAAAAAAAAGGAAAAGTTTTGGATTTACATGTGAAATTATTTTATGGAAGAATGTGGTTGAAAAATGAGTTTTGGAAAAATAAGTTTTTTGGAAAAATGGAGCCCAAACATGTGCTTAATGACATATTTCAACTGTTTTTTGCTGTTAGTAATATACTCTCTCCACAACGGCTAAGTAACTTGGTTTTGAGTTTTGTTCTCAAGTAAATGGTTCTAACGTATTATCAATTTGTTTATCATTTCTGGATGAAAATAATTTCCAAATAGTGGTATTAAGATTTCGTCAAAAACTAATTGATTACATAAGAGTTTTGTGCACCAAATATTTGTCCCTTCGACTACAAAAGTATAATGAAGTCATTTAGGTAGGGCACATGGACTATATTGTTTCGTTTTTGTGATTGTTGTTACTGACATTTATGTTAAAAGTTAACCACCTGCTCAAGCTGAAAAACGAGTAAGAAGTGATGTCTGGGTGCAAAGTTCTTTCACTTTCTTATATTTTTCTTGTTGTGCTAAGATGATATCTTCTTCCTTCAATTTTTTGACATATGACGTTGAACAGAGACAAACCATGTTTTTTGTTTTCATTCGTGATTTTCGATCAGTTAATATTGACCAAAATTTGATCTATTTTTCTCTCTTCTTCTACTGTCAGTCTTTTTCTTCTCAATACCTTAATTATATCATCCAACTGTAGGTTAGTTGATACTAGCGGGATTTCTGATGATGCTGGAAATAGTGAAGAGGTTTTTGATAAATCTGCCAAGCAAAGTGATGACGTCACAATGTTGATTTCTCAGATGCACGATCTTTCCTTCATGCTCAAGAGTGATCTTTCTATCCCCTCCAAATCAGATAGCCATGCATTCCAACAAGATTGAAAAGCTGTGTATTTGTCAAGCTCTAAATATCTTATACTTTATCCTGGTATGTATTCTAGTGAGGCATATTTATTTTTGTGCCTGTTGGTATTGTAGTTGTACTCTCTGGTTTCTTTCTATACATAAAAACAAGTCGTACATGTAGCACACTCAATTGCATTGGTAACCAAAAAATAGAAGTCCGGTTTATGCAGGCTGCCTTCATATTCTTTAAGCGTATAAGCGAATCAAGATTGTTTAGATGTGTAATCCTCAGTATCTATTAATCTTCAATTACTGCTGCCTTTCAAAATAACACAGAACTTTCTGTTTACATTTTAGGCCCTGTTCTTTTTGCTGTTTTCAAGTTGTTTTCTGTTTTCGATTTTCCAAAATAGTGAAAA
>CAIGRL010049660.1:0-20544 GCA_903798325.1 Fraxinus xanthoxyloides
ACACAAACACTATCACCACCACCACATCGAAAACCGTCCAAACCCACCCCCAACTGCCCGATCCACTCCCAACACTACGACCACCCTCACCCCGCCGCCACCACCACGTACTACCACACCTACAGACACCACCACCGCACCAACAATAACAAATAAAAATCATCCCTGGAATAGCCCCTCAAAACCAACACACCACCGTCGCACAACGCACCACCACCCCTACAAACACCACCATCGCACCAACAAATAAAAATCATCCTAAAATACCAAATATGTCGACTAAGCAAGGAAGAAGATGAAACTACCCCAAAACCATCGCTAGCGTCTTTGCAGTGGCGATCTGAGCTCCGGTGCAGATCACAACTGGTATGCCTCCGCACGAAGAGGCTCTGGTCTGCTTTCGTGGTGGCAACGACACGACGCGTCGTCTTTGATGTCACCTCATTCACATAGAGGGGGAGGGGAGAGGAGGGGAAGCGGGAGAGAGGGGAGGGAGTAGAGTGATAAATTATGGTTATTAATTAGGTTTTAATACAATACCTGATTTTTGAATAAATAAATTTTAGAACTGATTTTTAAAAAGTAATATTTAAACATCTGAATTTTTTTTATAATTTTCCTATTTTTCCCAACCTGTTTCAACACCCACTGCCCCAATACCTTGCTTAGCGACGGTGCTTTCACGGAAAGCTAGCCAAAATCGTCGGAGAACGACACACACGGACACATATACAGCCTTCACTCTATATATATCGTCATATAATTTTTTTTTTCTTTGTTATTTTTTCGCTATTCTACGATAAATAATGCAAGTAATACCCAGATGGCGAAACATTTTGACATTGAAGAACACAATTATTCAATCAACATGGATCACTACATCATCAACAGCCCATTTGGCTAATTTCCATTCTACTGGTGTTTCCTTTGAGAAATGGAAGAATAAGTGGAACCCAGTAAGTTCTTTTTTTGCCGGGTTCTCGAAATTACTGTAATATGATTTTTAAAGACATAGCATTTCTATTCTCGTTGAATTATTTCAATTAAGTATGCGTGCCTTCTATGTTCTTTGATTTTCCTTATCATGTTAGGTGGGTATCCATTCATTCTTATTGAACATTTTTGCTGGGTTTGTTGTACATTTTTTATGTTCACACTTAGCTAGGTAGATTGAACACAATATGATATTGTTCAATTGTTGCAAAAAGACCATATATTTGGAGAAATATATGAGAAACGACTTGAAACATTTTGTTCAAGTCTCTTTGGCAATTGTCTTGGCGCGTTTTGATGGTGATCGTGTTGGTCCAGACTGCAGAGTGTGGTGGGACAGATATTTTCAGCCAGCAGCATAGCAGTATTACTCAGTTCAGCTAGGGCATGTGGACTGGGTAAGGAATTGGTTACATATTTATTTGGAGAAGTTTGTAACACTCTTCGCATCGGATACGTGATAATTACATAAAACGTATATAATAAGGTCGGTTCTTTCAAATCAAATATTTTCGTGGCCCGTTGCCAGTGTATTTGATAGGCGACACCTCCCAACATTAATTTAAGTATTTCAAGCCGACTGATTAGTGTCCAACTATGTCGCAAAGACTAGTAATCTAACTTAGGATTTGAGAGGTCGTATTGGAGCTGGGGTTAGTCGGAGCTTCGAGAACTAAATGATATGGCATAAAGTAATGTACTGTAAAGCTGATAACATTTAGTTCTCATGGTCAGAAGAACAATTGATGAGTATTAGCTGGCTGTATGAGAATTAAATGTTGTTGAGGACAAAGTACTACTTTTAATATGGGAGAATTTTTTCAGAAGTGTGAGAATGTTAATTGTTATGACCACGTAGATTTATGCTTCTGCTTCATGAGATATGGCATTCACAAAGGTGTGAACTACGTTTTAACTGTTATTATATATTTGCCATTAGTTAATATTAGAAGAGGTGGAATGGGGTGTCATACGTGACAACATTGTGATGCAACTTGCTCTTGATGTCGTTACACTTGATCCCTACGAATGAGAGTTGAAATGGAAGTTATTTTTCTACTTGCTCATCCATAGTTCCTGGAATTTTGTGGTCAAAAAATTGGTCATTGAGTGGGAAGTTTTGTTTAGTTTATGTTAGTCCATTTCATATTAAAAGCATGAGCTAGACATCTGTACAGTATTGGGATTCTTAGGAAAGAAAGATAAAAATTGAGGAGGATTCAAGTCATTTTGGTGCTCTTAAGTTTTCTTGGATATACTGTAGCTGCCTTTGAATTTTGCCCAGACCACTAATGGATTATCCAGCAGTATAGATATAGAAATTGTTTCACTGCTGTACCGTGTCTTGTTGCATAATGTCAGTTATTATAATCAGATATGGCAAGATCGAGTTCTTGTTAATAGGGAGAACATAATTTTTTTTCTATGCTTAGAATTTGAGAGAGGGAGAGAGAGAAGGGGGAGGATTGAAGCATTTTTCATGAGACGTTTTGGTGGAACTATTGCATTTTATGGATTTCTTCTGACTGATGTCCCGTAATTGTTACTTAATTTAATTGCGTCTGCAATTCTGCTGCTTTTGCAGTGCTTCGGATGGAATCAATTGGAATCCAACATCTCCTCTATTTTTTCTGTTTTAGGTAACTGTCATTCATGAGAAAGTAAATGAAGAAGAGGACAATTGTCTCTGATGATATTTTCCATTTTTATATGCCCAATTGGCCAATTGTTGTCCATTTTCTGTTTGTACGTGAGAGCTATTTTTTACTCGTTCCTTTTGGTATGTCAGAAATAGGCATTATTTTTTCTCTCTAGATGTGAAGTTTAACAAATAAAGTATCTATGCAGGATGTGAGCAGTCAACAACCATCGAAGGCAAACAAGCCATCTCAGGTTTTCTTATTTATTTTTTGTACCTTAGATATTGGTGAATTTGATGATTGAGTTTATGGTTATAAAAATCGATCCTTCCTACTTCATTCTACCCTTTGCTTTGCATGCTTCTGTACATGTCTTCACTTGATAGGATTAGCACTTGAAGCGTGTTAACATAATCAGAAATTTACTTATTAATTTTCAGTTGCTTACATAATATATTATATACTCTGATTTTACATAGTATCTTGTGACGATCAGCCTTTTCTGGGTCTGTCTTGATGTGTTAATTTGGAGTTCTAATTTAGCAAATATGCCTTTTGTTGCTTTAAGAATCAATGATATTTGAATAAGTTAGTTTTTTCCCCGTGTTGCATTTTATTACTTAAACTTCTCTGACATTTGAAGATTTCGATTCAGAATTATATAAGATATGCAGTACGACAAAAGCGTGCTGATGCAAAGAAAGCTCTTAAAAATCTTATCTTCAATGGGGGTTGTTCCAAATCAATAGCGGAGGTATACAATCGGTCAATCTTGTACATTTAATTACGTGATTGACATGCTTTTATAACATATATTTTCTTATATGTAATATGTTTGTCGTAATTTGTAACACTTTGTTTTCTTATTTCTGATATCTTTCATTTATATCTGTTTGTATGTATTCATATGCACGTGTATGTACTGTTAATCTGTTACTCATGTGCGTGTGTGGATAGATGCATTTATTACCTATAGGAGCTGGGATGGTGAGATGAGATTTTGTTCACAATCAGAGTTCTCTCGTTTCGCATGCAATATTGGTTATATTCTTGCAAGGCTTTCCACTCGAAAATAAATGCCTCTCTTCGCGGAAGTCCATCTTCAAAAAACTTCTTCTCTATGCCAATTTCCTTGGACGAAAAAGTACTTTCACAAAACATTTAGTTCCCCACGTAGACTAGGGTTAGTTGAGTTATTTGGAAAGAAGTCCATGATGTAATATTCCTCATTTGCAGTTTTATTGAAATTCTTGACTTTTGTCTAATGGATGAGCATGTTTTGTTTCTCGATCAAAAAAGTATCCAAAACGGCACAGTATTTGGTATGTGTATAGTTTATGTTTTGTATGGTTGATGTAATAAATATCTAGGATCACAGTATATGGATTTGGATACATGTTGAAGAATGGTGAAGAGCTGTTGAAATTTCAAATAAGGACTTGTGCAGATTCTGGTCTAGATATGTAGTCTCAGCTGCTTCAGTATTTTTCATGTTTTATTATTTGAAAAGTCATATGGATACGATGGCTATGCACATGCCAACTCACTTTTTACCTTCAATATCCTTTTTTCTAATCAGATGTAGATTTCTTTTAAATATTCTGACTTGTTTTGTTTTTGTGTAAATAAGGAGACATTTCATAAAATAGAAGCAGAATGTGAAGATCAATATAACAAGAAATCTCGAATAAAGCCTGCTCGTCAAGCTAGGAGAGCTTACCACAAGAAAATAAAGCGTTAGTTTGTCTTTTCTCCAACAACTTTGTTTACCCATTAAAATTATCTTTCACTATTCTAGTTATTCATGTTGAAATTAAACCGTTCTTCTGGAGGACTTGCGAGAAAAATTTCTGGTTGGATCATTTGCATTACACATTCATTCTTTAAGCGTCTTAGCATTTATGTCAGGCTCACTGTTGGAGAAACCTAATTTTATCATTCTAGAAGGATGAGCTTTGTTTATCCTTTAAAAATCATTTAGAAGAATCTTACTATTAAGTTCTCTTGCTAACTTGGAAACCCAAATAAGGGGATAAAGCATGCTCTCTTATAGAAAACAGCATCACTTGGACCTTACGAATTGTCATAAGACAGTTTTTTCTTGAAGCCATCAACCTCAAGACAACCAACAAATTAATCGTTTCAAGAGCTTGAACCTAGCACAGAATGTAAAAAGTAATGTCAACCTGAGTAAGAATCATGTAACTAGTTCAAATACGTGGGCCATGTTAATATTGGTACAAGTCCAAATCGCTTGGATTTCTAAATGACATTAATGTAGACAGATGTTTGACGAAAATAATGCACAAGTAAAAAATGAACGCAAATTAAGAAATATGTAATGTATAAATCATGATAAAGGACAAGACATTGAACCTAAGGCAAACAACTGTGAGTAAGTGATATATGGTGAGACGAGAAGCAGCTTGAAATATTTAGCGTGAGCAGCATTATAAGTGGGGTGAACTTGAAACCAGCACATGTTAAGTGGAACAATTTGATGGATTTTCTGGAGATGGGAGGTGAACGTGGAAATATCTAGGGAGAATGAAGAAGTGATACGCCCACTTCCTATCTTTGCAAGTTATACTTCATCTGTAATTCAATGTTGTGATTTGAAATGGCACGCATATTTTTAGGTGTGAGTTGACAAATTGAATAACTGGTGGAGTTTTTCCTTTTTACCCTCAAAACTAATGACAAAGAATCCTTGTCCATCTCATCTGTGCAAGGGTGTTTATGGAAAGAAAATGATTTCTGGGAACAGGGCGTATTTATGGACATACAAATAGGAAATAAGGTAATTCAATTGTAGACAGAGAGAATAATTTCTAATAGCTTTGAAGCCACTGATTTCCTTGCTTTGTAGAATTTAGATGCTGAATCAAGTTCTTCAAATATCAATTTAGTTATTTAATTGCTATTCCATAGCATTTATCTTATCAAGTTTAAATAGCTCCAGTGGAGAACTGGTGGAGTGAATAATTATAATGGACGATATGCATGTCTATCTCTACTCACTTCCAGTTAGTTTATTCTATTTATCGATGAAAACTCGCGCATTTTATTCTTATTTTTTTTCTTTTGAAGGAACTCATTTGTGCGTAATATGATCGAGGTAATTCAAGTGGTCAGAAAGATGGTTAACTATTTGCACGATTGAACTTTTATAATAAGTTGGAACGCTTTGAATTAATTCTTAATGAGATATTGAGGGTAGTTGAATCCGAGATAGTAAATTGTTTCCTTTTTGCGCATTTTTCAGGTAAGCTTCGCAGGGATAATATGTTCGAAGATTTTGATGCATGCCCTGAGAGATTATTTCAGGCAACTTTTGGGAAAAGATGCTTCACTTGGACCTTTAAACCTTGGGAAATGGGATTTGACTGGAGGGAAAATTTTAGCTGGAATAACAGAAGATACGAAGAACACGATGCTAAAGGTGGGACCGAATTCACTTATGGTTCTACAATCGTAGGAACATATTCAGATAGGATAACTCTTGGTTTACCCCCAACCGGACCTCTGAAGATCGAGGACGTCAAGACTGCGTGAGTGTTCTCATTTCTGTGTTTTGTGTATTAATCTTGAAAAAAATAAAAGTTACTTTTGTGTAACTTTTTGTTTCCAAAGGCATGTTTGGCTAAGCTAAAAATATGTAAAAGTTACTTAAAAGTAACTATTTGTTCCCAAACATTTTGGATAAGATAATTTTTTTCCTAATTTTATATTTTAAATGTATAAATGTTACTAATTTGAAAGTAAAATTTATCTTACTATCAAAGTAAGCAACTTATTTCCATTTTGATCAATAAAATATATATGTATTCAAGTTATTATTAGCTATAAGTAAATCTTTTAACCTTAGCTAAACATGCTTATATATCTTTAAAATACAACAAAGTACTTATTTTAAAAGTAACTCTTACTCTCTTTTCAAAATAAGGAGAATTATCTCCATCTTAGACCAAAATAAATTGTTATTTTAAAACTTGCTCATTTACTCTTAAGTGAACTTTTTAGGCTTAGGCATACATGCTCTACATGTTCCAGTGATACATTGACAAGTTAAATGTCAAATTTGATAAGAATCCATGAAAATATTTCTTTCGTGTAGCTTTCGCTCGTCAGCTTTGAAGTGGCATCCTGACAAGCATCAAGGTCCTTCACAGGTCAGTTTCATTATTGTTAATCGGTTAGCTATATGTTTCTCTTTTTGAGAATATTAATTGGTCATAAATACACCCTAATAACATTTGCATCAGTACTATCTAGGTTTTGTTCATAAAGCTTCAATGAGTTTGATGTGATATGCATTATTGTGTGCATATTGTTGTTTAGTATTAGCATATTGATTATTTATGGAGTGTTTGGACTTTGGTAAAGTGGATGGCACTGATACACGATTAAGAAAGATAAAGAAGCTAAAATCTTATTATGGATTGTATTGTCCTATTAAATACTAGGTACCAAAATGCGCTTAATGTCTTGTGGATACAATTTGATATGATGGTAAATCACACTTCTAATTGTCTAAATAAAATTTGATTGTCTGACTCTGACGGCACTGATTGAATTTGGTTTAAGACTGAAAGTTGAGCTTAGTATCCTTTAGATTGTAGTAGATTATTATTACGAAATCCAACGTTAATTGTAAACTCTTCTAGCATATTACGCAGAGGCGGACGCAAGAATTTATGTTGATGGAAACCAAAAATTAGTTAATAAAGTGAAATTGCATTATTGGTACCAATCGTCATTGTATTAAGTTTTGGTTATGAACTTAATATACAACGATTTAGTTTTAATTTTTAAACAACTTATTATAGTTGCTCAAATCTACCATGATGAGCGACGAGAGTAGAACTAGATTTCAGGGTGAGCTAATTTTTTAAAAATAAGAGAATAATGTCACTTAAACAATAATTTAATACAAAATACGATAATATTACCTATTCAAATTTTCTCAATATTGGATAAAATTCATTTATTGTTGAATCTAAGTTTATTTTCTCAGTGAGATCTGGTTTAAGATTTTTCATGCTTTAGAAAGTTAAACTCATCCTTTGACAGAATATCTGAAACATAAAAATGTCCTAGGTTTCTGTATTTTTCTGTTTCATTATTTAGTTTTTTTTGTCAATGGTGTTGAGGAAGATGTTAAGATCTATGAGCACTGGAAATAAATGGTGAATTTTTTTGGTCCCTTCTGTGAATAGTTTTTTGCTTGATGAAATCATTAATTCGTGGGGTTTTCACAAAATTGGGAAATTAGTTTACATCAACTTAAATCTCGTGCTAGGGCTTCATGGTCTATTTTCAAATTGAATTAGAATTTGTGGCTGCACTTATTTTTAAATGTGCTATTGTTACAAAAATTCCTCATTATTAATGGATCTGGGCTGGGGCTGGACCTGCCAGACAGTATTAAGAAAGGAAAAGTTAATATTTTGTTTATCTTCGTTTCCAGTACTTGTTCTATATTGCTTACCGAACTTGTCCCAATTACATATTCTGACTGGAGCTGTTGGTATGATTTTGGAATATTGCTTACCGAACTTGTCCCAATTACATATTCTGACTGGAGCTGTTAGTATGATTTTGGAGTGTTGATAGATGTATTACTTTTGGCAGGCAGTTGCAGAAGAGAAATTCAAGCATTGCGTCAATGCATACAAATCATTGTGCAGTGCACTCTCTACAACAGCTTGAGCTTCACTTTCTCTCCCCCCTAATTCTGTATGGATCCAAACAACAAACTAAAACTTTTTCCAAATAAATTTGAAGTTGCCGGTGAACTTGTGTGGATCCAAATTAGGTTTATTTATCTATTTTAACTTTTTAGAGGAAAAATAACACATTCTTGTATTTTATATTCGTTATAAATCCATAAAATATCAAGTATTCAGGTTGCTTACTGTTACAGTGCATCCATCTTTTGTAACATATATTTTTGTCTATCTTAACATTTGCATGTTGTTGTTGATCCCAGAAAATAAGATATTTTCCTGCAACTAATGAAAATAGTTATGAATAGGTTTGATGGTTTTCTTCATTTGAACGCAAGTTGTTTATATAGGTGGAATATATCCGTAAAATATATAAATACTTACGGATAAAACACATTTATTCTCTAACTTGTGACGTGGCTATAGTTCCCATTCCCCTCCCTGCCACTAGTTCCACCTCGCCGCCGCCGCCGCCACCTCATTCTATCACCTCGCGTTCCTTGACACCACCCGTCACCCAATCAGTCTACCCCAGCCATTGCAGTTTGGGAACTGCGGTGGAGGTTGGAGAAAGATTTTGTTCCTTTAATTTGTGTACCTACCTAAATTTTAACTTTAGCTTACTTTATCAAATAATGTTATAACAGATTATTTGCTCGTGGAATTGAATTTGATCAGCATGTTGGATCATCAAACAACTTTTTAAGCTTCTTGTAAACTTCATGGAATTGAGTTTTATTTTAATCTTCAAATGTGGTAATTTGGTGGGCGTGGGCTTGTTTTGTCCATTTTACAGAGATCAGATTAAACGCAACCAAGTTCAGTTAAACCATTCCAATTTTTTTATTTTACTTTTGGCAAGAAACATCCTTAGCAGTTAGCAGTCACTGAGATTTGCATTTTTGAGTAAGGAAATCTTAAGCCAAGAAATTTATTTGAGCCAAGACTTTCTACATCTAAGTTGTCATAATATTCAAATATTTGGTTTCTTGATTTGCATCACAGAAAGGAAAGTAGGTACCAAGGAAACACAATCGTACTTTTGACTGAGCTTTACCGTGATTCAATTGCAGCATCAATGTGGCAATCACTTGGGCTATGTATTTGCACGGTGTAATGCCCAAACCATACAAAAGATGTCAAAGTAGTTATAAAAAATGGCCACTAACAGAACCAGAAAATTTTATTTCCCATCAGCAGGCATAAGACGAGAACAGAAACAGGCTCAACTCAAATTACTGTTAAAAACAAAATTTGTTCATATAGCAATCATCGAGCTCTACAACATCTAAGCAAACGTCAGGTAGTTTAAGCAGACACTGGCTCTTTCTCTTCGTGTGTCAGAGGAATTGGTTTGGTAGGGGCAGGCAGACGTCCAATACTATCTACTTTATCTTTCTGTTTCGGTGGAGGCCTTGCTGCTTTAGGAAGCAACCTGCCCTTCTTCTCGAACCACTCGGGTTTCAGCAATGCCTGGAAGCCCAGTTTGTTGTAATACACCCTTCTTACGGACCCACCAGCAGCTTCAACTGCTGCTTTTGCCCTGACAGTGACCCTCGACACCTGTAAACATGATTCTATAAGCAGCAATCAAGGTTACAAGAAATGTCATGATATGATATGTGCGCGGAGACTGAGTAAAGACACTTGTTCCTCCCATCTAAGTAAAAGAATATATTGAATTGAAATGGATTAGCAAAGAACAGATTCCACTTAGGAGAAATCAAAACTAGGAACAGGAAGTTATTTGAGGATCTACGACCGCATGTGGATAGCATTATCTGAAGGATCAAAACATACGTATACAAGGTAATATTTACATTGCACCATCATATTTTGAATCAGTTTGAAATTTTAGCGATTGGTCTTTAGTTTGTAATCGTTGATCCATATTTTGATATTCGTTGCTCGGGGATGCCCGAAGTAGTTGTACTCGTCTTATAATCAATATATATTCACATTAACTGATAAAAATAAAAATAAAAAACAAAAATGAACCCAAAACTGACAAGAAGATCTGGATTACCTCAAGATGGATTGGCCATTGTATATGTTCAGCCCCACGGCCCATCAGTCGAACTCCATCTCTAATCTGCTTCCCTATTGCCCCTGCATCCTATTGTAATGCAAACAATGTGCAAGTAAACAGGCTGCCACAATGGTATGAAGTCATATCAGAAACTCATACTTGCCTTGAGAGTTTTCATTGTTATCAACTCAGAAGAATCTATCTTCCCCGCATTGATCAGCTTTGCAATTTTCCCTAAGCCAACTGGCTGCCACAATGGTACAAGTGCATTCAAAAGTTAAAATTAAAAAGCTAGCGAAAAACATCAATTCACCCATATTGAATGCATTTTGTGCTCGTGTGTAAGGGAGCGAAAGAGGAAAGAACGTAAAACCTAATAATTCATGCTGCAGGCACATTCACCGAGAAGAAGAAAGAAAACAAGCTTCGAAGGTTTGTGCATTCATCAAAAACTGCTAGTTGATGGATAAGGATGTTTTAATTCGCGATATAGCCACATAAAAACAAGATATCTCCGCCATGCATGAGTTTTCATTCTGGTTCCATATATTTAATGAGAAGTGCACACAAAGAAAATACATGTGGTAATATGGCTAAAATGATCCATTTGATTATATGATTCTGATGAAGAAACATGACTTTATCCAATCATTCTTTAGGTCAAGAAGTACTTTCTAGAAGGATGATAAATACTATCTGCACTTCCAACTTTTAGCAGCAGAGTATCACAAGGTATATAATCCCCAATTCACACGAGGATTGTACCGTATTTATTTGACTCCTATATTTTTGTATAAAATCACACACTTTATGTAGCAGATTTGCAAATGTTCCAGGAATTAGAATCAGAATCAGAATCAGAAAACCTTCCACTTATAGCAAGTAATTCTCCAAAAAAATAGACAAAGTGCATCTAACCCCAAAAAATGACATTCATAAGTCAATCGGGAACCATGTACTGATATTACTCATATAACAAACCAACAATGAAAAGATGTGGTTGAGTGAGGCCAGATGAAGTGCACATGAATGAATTTTAGTACCTTAACTAGACAATGACAAACAGATCTGGTGATAAACTAAATTGGTCATCATATCTTTCCACGACTGATTTCTGTCAGTAAAAAATCTCAAAAATTCTATTGGTAGAAGCTACTACTAAAATCCAGTTCTCTGTTATCACAAACAAGAAGATAACATGCAGAGAGTGGAAGAAGTGCAGAAAAAAGGAGGGGAAACCTAAGGAAGCTGATTGATAGTTAAGAAAAAAAGATATATCAAGCACGACTTTTTGTATGGAATAGGTTGTGAAGCTTTACACAAGAAGTTAGCATGGTGTGTCAATTTGACACTTCTTTCCATCCAATACAATGAAATATACAAGTGATTGAAGAGGGATTAAATAAAATATGGACCACCATGCACACCGGGAAAACAGTTACTATAGTGTTAAGAGAAGATTTAATAGTACTTTCATATGGATGTTTGACCTTTTTGTATGGAATTATCTACTCAATGCCTTCTGTCAAGTTTTTGAAGAGAACTTGTCCAACAGCATGACATAATATGATGATTATAAGAGGAATATTTCATCACTTAGCAAAAGCAAAGTGACACACACGCATTGTTTATTTTATCATGGCTGTGTACACTTTTTCACTTTTGTTCTATAGAATGTGTAACGTGGCAGGATGCTGAATATTACTCAATAACAAAGGCCAAAATTCTGAAAAAAAAATACACGACTCTATATTGCATGGACTCGATTAGGAGTATGACATACAAACCCTCATCTTATGTGAGCATTCTCAATTTTTCACAAGTTTTTTATTCAGTTCGGAGAATAATATCAGAGTACCTGCAAGAACTCTAGGTTTGAGGATCTGGTGCTAGTATATCGTGCAAGTACAAAGACTGACTATCATGTATCATATAAAATCTGCACCCTGTCCCTCATTGGTCACCATTCCTTACCAATGGGCTATCATAATTTGCTACAAAGTGGCTCCATCTAATAAACCTAAAGTTTTCCATGATATTTACATCATCCCCTCCGTCTAATATTTTGGGTGTATTTGAGCCACATTATTTTGGAAGAATGTATTCTGGAATAGTAGATTGATGGAGAATGTGTGTTTGAAAAAGAAGGAAAACTTATTGATATGATGGAAAATATTATTTTATTGAAGAATGTGTGGTTGAAAATGAGTAGAAGAATGAGAATGAAAATTTTAATGTGTGCCAAATAGGGGCTTTATATTTCTTCCCATAAAGGTTAAGATTTTACTGAACCTTCTATCAAATAAGTAAGCGATTAACCACGTTGACAAATGAGATATTCTGTTAACAGACGAGGCTACACATGGGAATCCTAGGCCCACGAGAAAAAGAGACAGTTTTTAGTCACAATATAATCTTGTAGAAGACTCTTGATTACATGCCCATCACTTCACTGTCATTGATTTGGAAAGTAGAAAGTAGAAAATAATGAAGAAACTAGACCAACATGCAAAATAATTGCATACAAATGGCATTCTCACAATGCATCTGGACTACAAAGTACTAATTCAGTGTGTTAAGTTCCTTCAGGATTATGCTTATCCAGTCTGAGTAAAATTGTTCCTGTGTAACTTGACTCACGATCACAGCAATTTGTTACAGTCACTGGTCTGACATATTCAATTTTCATGCTAAAAATAATAACTGGACCAATTTCTCAAACTCAAACTTTTATCAGTCGATATCTCTCCATCTTCTTGCAATCAATAAATCTATAGGATTTCAATATTCGGGCCAATGCCATATGCCATGTAAATGTTCTATCATGTAACACGTACTATTGTACTTTTATGTGGTTCAAGTAAGCAAATATTTTACAAACATTACTCTCCGTATGAGCGCAGAAATGAATAAGTTGCAGAACAGAAATATTTTAGAAATTCCAAAGCAATATCAATTTAAGTTTTCCACAAAAATCACTGAACTACAACTCAGACAAACACATATCTATAGGACCTGAAAAGTGAGGCTGAAGGGATTCTTAAACCCGCGTTTGGGGAGGCGGCGACGAAGAGGAGTTTGACCACCTTCAAATCCAAACTTCATAGTACCCCGGGCCTTCTGTCCCTTATGCCCCCGACCAGCCGTCTTTCCCTTGCCCGACCCGATACCCCGGCCCTTCCGGGTCTTCTGTTTCCGGGCCCCTTTGTTATCCCTCAAATCGTTCAATGCCAATAGGCTGCTGTAAGCCCTCGAACTCTGATTACTAAAACATACATTAGAACTCAGGTTCGACAAACCTGGCGGGCATTCTACGAATTGCAGCAATGGGATTACATTGGATATGCGCGGTGACAAGATTGAGGTGGGTTTGTGGAATTGATTGTGGGCATTGAGGATTGAAGTTGATAATAGTGAAGTTAATCTTCTTCTCAGCATTTCAGAATATACAGGTGTACGTATGAATTCGGATCAATCTCTTCATTCAAATGCTAGGTTTAAGGGTTAGGGTTTTTTAACCACGGTTTAGGGGTGGAACTGACCGGAAAATGAAGGTGGGGGAAATCATGAAATTTACCTTTTCATTTTCGCCCAATAGGAAGACGGAATTGCACGATTGGTCCTTAGTTTAATGTCTCGGTAAAGTTGATTCTTAGCCTCTATGAAAGAGATTTAAGTTTATTTGTACAATGTTGGATGATAACATTGTTGACAATGTATGAGTTGAGAAAAAAATATTTGTTGAAAAAATAAGTTATTTTTTGAACTGTTCAATGACAACATGTCACGTGATATATTATCAACAAAATTGTCATTCAATATTGTACACCAAACATGAATGCATTATTCTTATAAAAGGTACATGTTGATATTCCCCAAAGTTTTAACGTAGTTGCATTATCATTTTCATGAACATAAGCCGTTAATATCGTCGCAAACTCTTAAATACATAGAGCGATAAAATGGGATTTCTTAATTTGTGCCCCACCTCTCGAAAATGTCCAATAGGGAGAGAATGACAATTGTGACCCAGCCTCTACCCTACCCCGTAGCAATCTCTATGTAACAAAGATTTGAGTGCCTTATATCACGACCAAATTGTTATTAAGACAACTAAGTTGAAGACCAATCTCCATTTGTAATTATCCTCTTAAAATAAGAAAATGGACTCATATTGATAGAATTTGTTAATTCATATTGATAAGAAGTGGAAATTATATATTTCCAGACATTTGAAGTCCTAAAGCAAAAGTTAGGTGGTAAGATTTTTTAATCAAAATTCAGATATGAAATTAATAATTAAATATTTATATATACAAACCATAAATCATTTTCATTTCCATCCTTTCCATTTTCTCATTCTTTTGTCTTCATAACTTCCACCTCTTCTCTTTACCCTATCTGTGACCGACCACTGTCGGAGACCACCTCCCAGAGCACCCGCACCATCGCACTTTTCCCTTAGCGAATCACCGCGAGTTGCGGTGGTGAAATGACACCGCGAAGTAGACCGCGGCAAAGCAGAGCTCCAACGATGAACTAGTAGGTGACGCTGCAGATCGGGGGTGCAGAAGATAAGGTGTGGTAGTGGTGTAAGGTAGAGACATTTTGGTGTTAGGATTGTTGGTATCAGTGGCAGCAGGTGACCATTTTATCTCTGGTTTGATTTGGTTGTGTTTGTAGTTGTTTGTGATGGCTTTGGTGGTGGTGATGTTGGCGGTGCTCGCTAGGTGGTGTTGGTCTTGGTCTTGGTGGCGGCAGGTTGCGATTTTGTGTGGTGTATGCGGTGGTGGCAATGGCGATGGGTTAATGTGATGGTTGTGATTTTTGTTGGCAGTGGTGGATGTGATGGCGATGATAGGATGGGATGAAGCATGTCTATAACCAACTACTTGATTGATTTGTGACCAAGTATTGGTGGTGCATCGAGATCCAGGAGGAATGGTTTGGGTGTATGTGACCAATTATTTGGTTCGCCTTCATTTTATTGCCCTAATTTCTCTCTCCAAAATGTTTTAACTTCTTTGTTGTCAATTGTGGTGATTTTGTGATGGTGGTTGGCAGTGGTGTTGGATTTAGTGGCGACGACTTTGTTGGTGGTAGGATTGTAGTGTGGTGGTGGCGGATCTGATAGAATATGTTGGATCTGATGGTAATGGAGGCGATGGTTAGCTTGGGCACGGTGTTGTGTGCGGTCAAGGTGTTGGATCATGATCGGAGATGGAAGTGGGGTGTTGGTTAATTTGTGACCAATCATTTTGTTATTTGTGACCTAGAAATTATATAATCTGTGATCGTAAAAAAATTTGTGACCAACTAATTTGAAAATCTGTGATTTTGTAACCTATAAATTTTGAAATATTTGACCGACGAATTAATTGTCTGTGAACAATTTGTGACCATTAATTCTATAAATGTGACCTTAATATATTTATAGCTTGTTTGGGAGAGCTAAAAAGCCAGTTAAAATTGAAAATATAACTGTTATTGAATCTCACTTGTCCAATAAAAGTCAACAATAACGACTAATTTTTCAATTTTAATCCGATTTTAATTTCTACAAAACAGACTATTAATTAATTAACTAATACCTGATTTGTGAATTTTGGAACTTAAAATTTGAATATTGATCATCATTCCAAATACCTGACTTTTGAACTCTTCCCTTAATAAAATTTGTTGATTATATCAAAGCCCAAATAAACTACTTGTTCCTACCGANGATATAGAGCATGTTTGATACGCTTAAAATCCAATTAAAATTAAAAATATGGTCGTTATTGGGTCTCACCCGTTTAATAAAAGTCAACAATAACGACTATATTTTCAATTTTAATCCGATTTTAATTTCTACAAAACAGACTATTAATTAATTAACTAATACCTGATTTGTGAATTTTGGAACTTAAAATTTGAATATTGATCATCATTCCAAATACCTGACTTTTGAACTCTTCCCTTAATAAAATTTGTTGATTATATCAAAGCCCAAATAAACTACTTGTTCCTACCGAAGGTGTGTGACAAATCTGGTTCTCGTAGCAGTGAACCTACCAATTATTTGGTTTGGTTTGAAAAATAAAATGATTTAATTTGCTTTGAAAAATTTCGAACAGCGTGAAATAATTTGAGTTAAAAATATAAATAAAATATTTTATGATGAATTATTTCAAACCGCAGTCCTACCTATCATAATTAGGTCCTCAATTCTAATTCTATTTTATGATGAATTATAAATACAATAAAACTAAACCGACTAGAATTTCCGTATGTTTAAAACATACACGCTTTTGGTCAAACATATTTCTTATTGACATTTCATAAAACCCATAAATACTGTTGCTAATTTATCACTAATTTCAGTCTATTTATAATTTAAACCGATTATAATCTATTCTTGAACAATCTCCTTCTTCTGCATTTTCCGTGTTTCGATTCCAAGACCATAGTCAACACTAAATGTACGTACCATAATTCCTTTATCTAATGGGATAGTCGACCTCAAACTTATTTAAAATTTATTGCTTTTTGTGGTAAATGGCATCTCTCACCGAGATCTCAGTCACATAAGCCGAAGCCAAGTATCAAAATCCGCGCGCATGAACAAGGCGGGTCATTTGTTTATTTTTTTCATGTAGGGCCAACCCATGGGCCTACGTAGGGCAGACGGTGCAGGTCCAGCCCAGTTGATGAAATCGCCATTGAGAAAATGACAAGACTGACCTATCATGCATATACATAAAGCGAATAATACCACTGATGAAAGCAAAACCTGAACAAGTATTCCCCACAAAAAATCTATTAAAGAAAGAATTTGCAGTTGCACGTGATTTCAAAATATTCAATTCGATGATAAACAATAAATTTCTCAAATTGACACTAAATAAAGAATTTCTCATACAACTAATATTGACATATTGTCCCCCAAAACGGATTTCAAAAGACGATAATCGGGAGAAAGACAGAGATGCAGCAAAACGAGAAATATTACAATCACTCTCAAACTACAAATGACCTATTAAAGTGACAGGGAAAGTAAAGTGTATCGAAACAAAGAAAGGTCATTACATTCTCATAATCCATAAAATAGCAAGAATGAGAATTGGATGGGCCGAGACATGGAATTTAGAATTACATCATCCCCTCCTTGCATAACCACGACTCAAAACTTCTCCACATCAACAAACTGAGTTCACTTGAAACGCAACACGAAAACCGAATAAATGACGAAAAGAAAAACTCACCATTAACGAAATAGGTTATCATCTTAGAAGCACTTTCGGTGGACAATTGAAGGACCAGACTCGTCGTATTCACCCTTTGAAATCCACATCTGTTTCAACTCAAATTAAAGTATCAATCGTAAATCTTAGACTGAAATTCATAGGGAAAGGAGAAGATTTAAATGGAAACACAAAAAATTGACTCACCTGCTGGAAGGTGCTGAGGGATGCAAGAATTGATCCTCCAATCCAAACACTGTATTTTCTCTCTGGCGGGGCAACGACCTTGATCTTCATGCTGCTGGGAGCCAAGGCAGTGATTTCCTTGCTCATACGATCAGCGATGCCTGGGAACATGGTCGAACCACCACTGAGAACAATGTTACCATAGAGATCCTTCCTGATATCAACATCACACTTCATGATGGAGTTGTAGGTAGTCTCATGGATTCCTGACGATTCCATTCCAATGAAAGAAGGCTGGAAGAGAACTTCTGGGCAGCGGAATCTCTCAGCCCCAATTGTAATAACCTGTCCATCAGGCAATTCATAGTTCTTCTCAACAGATGAGCTGCTCTTAGCTGTCTCAAGTTCCTGCTCATAGTCAAGAGCCACATAAGCAAGCTTCTCCTTCATGTCACGAACGATTTCCCGTTCAGCAGAAGTGGTGAACATGTAACCCCTTTCGGTGAGGATCTTCATGAGGTAGTCTGTGAGGTCACGACCAGCAAGATCCAGACGAAGGATGGCATGAGGCAGTGCATAGCCCTCATAAATGGGTACCGTGTGACTCACACCATCACCAGAATCCAAAACAATACCTGTTCAAATATACAGATTCATGTGGAATTAAAATAAAGCGGTTAAAATGCATAAAGAAAAAATACACAAATTCAGATTCCATGAACTCATACGCACCAGTTGTACGACCACTGGCATATAGAGAAAGAACAGCCTGGATAGCAACATACATGGCAGGAACGTTGAAGGTCTCAAACATGATCTGGGTCATCTTCTCTCTGTTGGCCTTGGGGTTGAGTGGCGCTTCAGTTAGAAGCACAGGGTGCTCCTCAGGAGCAACACGAAGCTCGTTGTAGAACGTGTGATGCCAGATCTTCTCCATATCATCCCAGTTGCTGACTATACCATGCTCAATGGGATATTTCAAGGTCAGGATACCTCTCTTAGATTGAGCTTCATCGCCCACATAAGCATCCTTCTGTCCCATCCCAACCATAACACCAGTGTGTCGAGGCCGACCCACGATGCTCGGGAAAACTGCCCTGGGAGCATCATCACCGGCAAAACCAGCCTGCACGAGTAACATTATAAAAGTCCCTTAGAATTAATTCCATAAAAAATTGAATACAGAAGACGAGATTTTAAAATGTTTACCAACCTTCACCATTCCAGTTCCATTGTCACAAACAAGGGGCTGAATATCCTCGCCATCGGCCATTTTCTATGAACTGGAAACCATAGAACAAAACCAACATAAAATCGGGAGCTAATTAAAGAATGTCATGTACTGTTGCAGTATACATAGACAAATGCATTGCATAAACTGAAACGATGTCAAATGACATGGTGATAAGTTCTCGCACTCCATAATGTATCAGACATACGGAGAAAGTCATGCGCACATATCCGAATCTCAACCATCACCACCATTAACTTATGCAAAACTCAAAATCAAAGAGTTATTTTTCGACAGAGTAAACTTCAATCTACGTCAAGAAACAGCAGATCTGCAACGACAGCTGACAGATCGAGCAGAGTGTTCTATTAAAACAGCAGATCGGAATCGGATAAAGCTGTTAAAATAAAAGTCCCTCAATCGAACCCTTTCGTTCAATATATCCAAACAAAAGGTTACGACACCTATCTATTTCCACAAACATATTTCAGATCTCAACATCGACAATCAAACCAGATCAATCGAACAATAATTTGTTTCTGCTCAAGGAAATTCAATAGCAGACAGAGAAGATACAATTGAACTAAAAATAACAAAAAGTGAGAAAAATTACCTTGAATTGGAGAGAAAGATTATATAAAGAGCGAAACTGGAGATTAATTCAAAGCCAAAAATCCGATTAGAGAAATGGCTGGTTCGATTTGATTTATTCTTCGCTCTCTCTTTCTGTGAGTGTGGTCGCCTCGTTGGGAACGCCAAATGAGGAAATGAAGGAATCAAATAAAGCAAATGAGCTGTGATTGAAAAAGAGCGAGAACTGTCTATTATTATGAATTTTGTATTTTTGGGTTTTATAAATGGTTTATAAAAATATTTAAAATTTGATTAAGGACTTGTTTGAGTTTCGTTATTTTGTTAAAATATAATTTAAAATAATAATTTGATGAAAAATATGTAATTAAAAAATAAGAAAAAAATTTAATTTGTATAATATTATTGAGAAAAATGCATTTTAAAAATAATGCGACCAGACAACGACTAAAATTCAAAGTTTATGATCAAACGAATAATCATATTTATCATTATAATAATAACGATAATGTGACTATTTATGTGGAATAATATGATTTGACGTTTATTTTTTATGACAAAGAAGGGGAAGAGATAGAAAAATTTGAGGAATAATGGGTTATCACATACTAATTTTACATCATCGTGAAATAAAAAGCATTAAATTCAAACATATATTTCATAATATCTACAATTTTCAATCACATATTTATCGGTTTTATTTAATTTACTAAAAATAATATTTTATCATATACCAAACATGGGCTTAATTTTGATTGATTTTATAAATATCCTAGTTTTTTTTTTCCGTGCAATGCACGGATTGTATTATTTTAAAGGAAATGTTAGCGTTTTGAATGATAACGGTTGATGCGATATTTTATTACAAAATTTTCACACACATTTGTATAGTTTAATGGTAGAAATATAATATATGTCTCTT
>CAIGRL010049677.1:0-11906 GCA_903798325.1 Fraxinus xanthoxyloides
GGTTTGGTCGGGTTTTGCCCACCCTTATCTCTAGGCAAACCTTTTGTAAGAGTATCCAAAATGTTCTTCTTTGATTTTACATAATCCAGATTTACCATTATACATGCTGCTTGTAGCACTTCTAATAGCGGATTGACTATCATAATGTACACTAATTGCAGGTACGGGCTTGGGCCAACATGTAATATCTTCTAGAAAGTTACGAAGTCATTCTGCTTCTTCTTCAGCTTTGTCCAAAGCAATAAACTCTGATTCATTGTTGATCGAATTATACATGATTGTTTTGTAGATTTTCATGATACAACAACTCCACCCATGGTAAATACATAACCATTAGTAGACATGAAATCCTTCATATTGGATATCCAATTCGCGTCACAGTATCCATCCAATACCACATGATGTTTTGTGAAATATAATCCATATGTTAAGGTACACTTCAAGTACTTAAGAACCATTATTAAGGTCTTCCAATGATCATGGCTTGGATTACTTGTGAATCTACTAAGTATTCACAACATATGCTATATCAGGTTGAGTGCAGTTCGTAATATATATTAGACTGCGTATAACTTGTGAATACTTTAGGCGTGACACACATTCACCTGTATTTTTGACTAAGTGTAAATTTGAATCAATAGGGGTTTTTACAAGACTTTCCTCAAGTATATTATACTTTTTTAGTACACTCTCAATATAATGAGATTGAGAAAGTACGATTTTTTGGTGTTCTAGAGATCTTAATCCCTAATATCACATTAGCAACACCTATATCTTTCATATCAAAATACTTCGTTAGCATTCTTTTGGTGTTTGACAACATTACATGACTATTGTCTACTATTAACATGTCGTCTACATAAAGACATACAATTACATAGACATTTGGTGTATATTTTACATATACACACTTGTCACACTTGTTGACTTTGAATTTACTTAACAACATTGTTTTGTCAAACTTTTGGTGCCATTGTTTAGAAGCTTGTTTCTATCCATACAAGAACTTAACAAGTTTACAAACCTTGTGTTTGTGATTAGGAGAGACAAACTCATCGGGTTGTTTCATATATATCTCCTCTTCTAACTCGCAATTTAGGAATTTCATTTTCACATCCATTTGATGAATCTCAAAGTTGTGTATCCCTGCAATTGCAGTTAACAACTTTATCGAAGTGATTCTGTTCACGGGTAAGTAGGTATCAAAGAAGTCGAGTTTTTTTTTTTGCCTATATCCCTTGGCAACCAACCTAACCTTATATTTGTCAATGGATCCATCCGATTTAAGTTTCTTCTTAAAAATCCATTTCACCATAGACTTATTTTCGGAAGGTAAATCAACCAACTCTCAAGTATGGTTTTGCATTATCGAATCTATCTTACTATTGATAGTTTCTTTTCAATGCGGTGCTTCCGGTGTAAACATGGCTTCATTGAAAGTTTTTGGATCATTTTCTACCATATAGGTTAGAAGTTGACATTCTTGTTCTTTTAGTACGCCTTGGTTCTTCCATATTTGAAGTACCATTTGTAGTATCATAAATTCTTTTACTTGAACTTACACTTACCTTTTCCTTACAAAGAAACACATTCTCGAAGAATAACACATTTCTTGATTCAATTATGGTTCCCTCATGTACATCATGAATTTCAGATTTATTTACAAGGAATCGATATGCACTACTATTATTGGCGTATCCAATAAATATGCAATCAATCGTTTTGGGTCCAATTTTCACTTGCTTAGGTTTAGGTACTTCAACCTTAGCCAAACACCCACACACTTTCAAGTGTTGGCAGGAAGGAAGATGACCTTTCTATAATTTATATGGAGTCTCTTCCATTTTCTTGAGAGGTATCCTATTAAGAATACTATTTTCCGTTAAAATAGTTTCCCCCACAAGTTCTGAGGCAAGTTCATCATTTCCTTAAGATTTTGATTTTTGCGTTTAGCAACACCATTAGATTGAGGAGAGTATGATGCCGTTGTTTAATGAATAATTCCCTGTTCAGAACATAATTCTTCAAGTAGTGCCCCGTATCATCCTCCTATATCACTACGAATATTTTTTATTCATTTATCGAGTTGAGTCTCAACCTCAGCCTTATATAGTTTAAAGGCTTCCAACATTTCGTCTTTACTCCTTAAAAGAAAGATATAACAATACCTTATACAATCGTTAATAAAAGTAACAAAGTATTTCTTACCACCTTTAGTTTGAACATATTTCAAATCACAATTATATCTATGCATTATCTCTAAAGGTGTAGTGTTCCATTAAATCTAGTGGAACGGTGTTTTAGCCAATTTTGTTTCGACATACACTTCACATTTATGATTAAGATCGATCTTAAGAGCCGGAATTAAACTCTGATTCATAAGTTTGCGCAAAGATTTATAATTCACATGTCCTAATCTACTATGCCACAAACAAGACAATTCAAGCATATAAAGGGAATTTAAAGTTTTATTCATAATGCTTTGCCTTGGTACAATAGTAAGAACGTTCACTTTGAACATTCCATCACACATGTATTCCTTTTCTATATACATTTTATTCTTAGTGAGTACAAATTTATCGGATACAAAAACTTAAAGCCATTTTTACTAAGTAGAGATCTGGATACTAGATTATTCCGTATGTCCTGCACATGTAGGACGTTGTTGAGGACGAGTTCTTTGCCGAATGTCATCTTCAAAGTGACTTTGCCTTGTACTTCAACCTTGAAACTTGCAGAGTTCCCCATGTAAAGTTGATCCCCGTTCAGTTCTTGATAGCTGGAGAACATGATCCTATTTGCACATATCTCACGAGTGGTGTCGGTGTCAACCCACCAATCCTTCAAGTTTCCAACTGTGTTGTACTCAGATACAACCGCATATACACTCATTTCTTGCATCCCTTCATGTCTTTCTCAGTCATGTTGGTTTGACCATTCTTCTTTGGTTTTCAACATTTGCTTGAGCGATGTCCGGCCTTTCCACAGTTGTAGCAATTCCTTTTAAACTTTTTGGCCTTCTTGGAGTTGTCTCTTTACGGTGCCTCACTGGAGAATTTCTCTTGTTAATAGCCTTTGAGTTGGTCTCAACAAAGTTTGCTCCATGTTGAGTTCATTTTCTTGCGTTTATACTTGAGATAGTTTTGGAAATCTCTTCACATAGGAGGGAGCTTTTCAATGATGACAGCAACTTGGAAAGATTCACTCAATTCCATCTTCTCGGCATGAATGTCATAATAGAACTTGAAGTTTTTGCACTTGACTAATAACCATTTTGGAATCCACATCTTGTAGTCCAAAAACTCTCCGACTATAAATTTCTTAGTTCCGGCATCCTTGGTCTTATATTTCTTCTCCAAAGAATCCCATAATTCCTTGGTCGAGTTTTTTGAATATACACTCCATATAGTGTGTTGTCTAATCCGATTAGGATATAATTTTTGCATCGAAAATTCGAGTGCTTCTATGCATCCAAACAATAATCAATTCACGATTATTGTCTCATTGTACCGCCGGTGCAGTTTCATTTAGAGACTTTACAAAGTTTAGTGTGGTAAGATAGAACATCTTTTGTTGCCATCTCTTGAAGTTCAAACCTCCAAACTTTTCCGATTTTTCCCTATGCAGGATTGCAGTATTTTAAAGTGGTATAGCCATTGGCGAAACCACATTGTTTGAACCATCTTGACTCGAAGTAGCCTCAATGGTGGCCATTTCTGTTACACAAATAGAAGTTTAATGCAAATAAATCAAAAGAATGGAATATTACACAAATGTGTATTCCAAAAGATGAAGAGAAAAGATAAAAACAACCACAGACACAAAATTTTATCTTAAGATTGTGGCGAATCGGGCTAAATATAAGTGTGGGTAAAAGGGTTGTTGTTTATCGAACAAACCAAAAACAAAAATTTAATCTGCAGGTGCGTGATTAAATTATATATATAAAAATGATTTGAAATTTAGTATGAAAAACTACAAATGAAATCAAAGATTAAAACTAAGAAGGGAAGAAGAAGAAGAACAATCCGAGACAAGTGATTTTCACAATTTTCTTAAAACAAAAATTGTCCTGCAACGGTGTTCACGGTTCACGGCATTTGTCTCCTAAGATACAACGGATTCAATTTGTGGTAGAAGCACTTTAAACCACAAGTTATGACAAACTTTCAACGGAGTTTCTCTCTACAAAGAAAAAAATGATTTTGAATGAATCTGGAAGTGATATGAAAGAATTTTTATGTATTGCTCAATGCAAATGTGGTATGGGATGCAAAAGGGACGTCCAATGGGTCCTATATATAGAGGATGAGGGATTCTGAATGAAATACGATGCCCCAAGTTCAGCAACTATTGCTAAAGGTCGCTCCATTGCCTGTCGCCATCGCCTCGCATTAGCGATAAAAATAGTGATTTTTTCGCTAGCTTGTCGCGGCCTGTCGTTCGAGCGACATCCCATCTATAAGCTAGCAACAACGTTAGTTAATTTTCCAGACAACTTCCTCTATTTTCTTCCCAACTTTGGACCGCAATTTCTCATTCATTCGGAATTGGTTTTGAAATTTCAAATATATCACGATAATCTACTCGACGAGTAGAACAAAATGGTTTATTTACATTTGTAATTTGACAATCAGATCAAATTCGAATATTTTGACCGAAGTTGGGCACGAAAGTTACTTTTCTAAATTTTTGATTTTGACACTTAACTAAATTTTAATATTTCCAAACCAAATTCCAACAAATATTAACATGTGTGTTCTCAACTAAGATTTTGATGGATTTTAAAATACTATAAACCCTAACGAATTTTGTAAATTCGAGTGGATTTCTACAAATTCCATAGGAATCTCATCAAATATGGTGAAATTTTCCAAGATTTGGTTATCTATATTTTTAATCTTGAAATCCATCCAAATCTTTATATTGAATCAATGAAATCTTTATAAATTCATTAATTATTGAGGATGCCTAAATATTAAATAATTTCATTGAATTTCATTAAAATCTCAATTAGGGATACCTAAATTTTCATGGATTTCATTAAAATTTCAATTGGGAACACCTAAATTTAGAAATGTTTTTAAAATTCATCACAATCTCAATTGAGGATACCCTCCTAAAACTTAGTTTTTTTTTTTAGAAATTATAGAACTTGAAAAATGATTTGTGTATTTTTTTAAAGGGCATAACCTGTATATATATCCAAAAAAATTTCATAACTTCCACCACAAAAAGTTAATTCAATTATAAAGAAAATTGTAATTTTTATGCATTTTTTATTATTTCAATTAACCATCGAGTAACCATCTAACTGTCATATTTACTGATCGAGTAACTTTTCAATCGTCATATTTTATTGCTAGTTTGACTAAAAATAAACTTGAAAATGATTAAAATAATAATAATTTTTTTTAATCGAAGAAGTACATAAGCCCAAGTCTTTCATTGACTTTTTAATATTTGTGAACCAAATTGCTTATCCAATTGCTCAAGACATCTCTTTTCAATTGAGGACCAAAACAAGATTACTTCGTCCCATTTTTAGTGTGATTCGAATTCCCGACCTCCCAAATTCCACAGTCATATTTCTTTTATCTTTACTAATTATGGGCATTATAGATAACGCGAGAAAAAAGGGTCTAAAACAATAAATTTGTAGTCTTGTGTATTTTCCAACCGCAACGTTACTTTTAAATCTATTTCATCAAATTTATATGAAAAAGTGGGCAGACGGAGAGTCCAAAGATAAAAACTATGTGATATAAACATATATGGGTATAAAAGAGAAGTTACAATTTACGACATGGTTTTGTTTATAAGCTAACTTTTGATAGAATATGAGGGTAAGTCACATTGTCTTATAAATTTCTAATACATCTAAACACAAGTAAATTTGACGTGGAACTCACGAGTCATTTTCATCGCAGACAACATCACCAAGGAAATACTTAACATTGTAAACTAATTTCATTTAAAGGGGTAATTTCTATTTTTATGTTAGGCGTTACAAATAGTTATTTATGACTAAACCACTTTGATTTATTTTTTTTTTTAATTTTTTTTTTTTAAACTTTTTGACTGAATTACAACAATTGCAGTGCAAAGACTAAACTTTTATCAAAAATTATAAAAACTAAATATAGTCAAAACGAGCTAAATTTCCGTAAAAGAAATACAGCGATTCGTAACGTTGGGTTTCCAAATAAAACGCATGAATTAAAACAGCGATGGCGGAGATACCTCATATGGCCAACCATCAACAACAAAGACATCTAGAGAATAGCCATCCACAGTAGAAAAAGCATGTGCTTCCTGAATATTCAACCCAACTTCAGCTAGTAAAGAAGTCAACTGCATGGTTCACATTGTAATAGTTCAGTCCCGTGCTCATATAAGACCAACAAATACCGGATGGAATTAGGATTTAATGATACAAGTGGCAAAAATTTTCAATAATGGGCTATTGAACTTGAATGGTGGAAAAACAATGAGTATAACCAATTTTTTTTAAAAATAAGGTGGGCATGTACAAGGGTGGGCCCATCCCACCCCTACCTCTGCCACTGAACAAATGGGTCACACTTACTGAACGTAACACAAGTCGTCTCACTATCAAACCTTCCAACCACACATGAACAACTGTCTAAGGCTTATTGACTTGATTGACCGGCTAATTTTGTTACAATTTTTTTCAACCGCCAACCTTCTCGTTTCCTTCCAAAATTATTCCAATTGAAATTCCAAATAGCATCCCAGATGAGATTGTAAGTGTAGTGTACAAAGGACAATACCTAGTTCTCACGAGGAATTTCGATTTGTATTACTGTTGTGAATGGCAAGCAAATTTAGTTTCTGTTGACCCCAAAAAATGGTCCCGTGATGCGGCCAACAGAAAATTAGAAATTCACGTCTTCGTAAGTCAAATCACGATATACTCAAATCAAATTACTAATTATATTATGATTTAATGAAGAGAATGATTTGAAGTGTGTAACATGTTGTAATGCGATTATTTGGTTATAACAAAGGGCGTCGGCCATGGAATGTAGTAGAGAAAATCAAGGTTTACTTTGGATGTGTAAACTTGCATTATTCCAAAATGATACTAAGTGTTGCTTTTATAGTAAAAGATGATGATTAAGAGTCGTTAGATGAGAGGGCACGTGGCCTCATCCGCACAGCTGGAGCCTCTTTTCATAGCCATCAATCAATCATTCATAGGTCATTTTGTTATTAATGCTATGATGGCTTGGCAACCATAGATCTGACATGTAAAACTAGAATTGACTTGTTTGATTGGATAGAACTACATATCTAGTGCATTGTCACATCACACACTTGATACAAGATCTAGTATGAAGATTTTCTCTAATACGCATCTACCTATCTCATGTCATCCATTGTGGCACATTTCTTCATGTGGGTTCGGCTAATAGGGGCCCGGCCAATAGGGCACGACCAATAGGAGTTCAGCTAAATAGAGGTTCGGTCAAATTTTCATATGGGCATAATGACGTGTATAGAAGCGGGTCGTCCTCTCCATGCTACGTATGACTTTATTTGATCGCTACGTGGTGTGTTTATTTTACGATTATTTATATGAGTACCATCAGTCCCCTAAGTCCAGGTATTATTATTTATATAATGCGTAGACTTTGCAGTTTAAAAGAAGAAAAGTTTAGTAGTTGAAACTCGTGGCGAGGCAGAAGGATTGATGGCGGGGCTCGGGAAGTAAAGGGTGAGACTATTCGGGAAGAGACAATTGTTGATAAGGCTGATCTGAACTTGGGGCGAGGCCCTTCATATATGGGAGAGCTCATTCGAGAAGAGGTAGTCGTTGATAAGGCTGATCTGAACTTGG
The DNA here is from genome assembly GCA_903798325.1 of Fraxinus xanthoxyloides. Classification (NCBI taxonomy): domain Eukaryota; kingdom Viridiplantae; phylum Streptophyta; class Magnoliopsida; order Lamiales; family Oleaceae; genus Fraxinus; species Fraxinus xanthoxyloides. The sequence continues at coordinate 7,865 of CAIGRL010049677.1, forward strand.
GCGATGCCCTTTATATAAGGGAGTCCATTCGGGAAGAGACAGCCGTTGATAAGACTAATCTGAACTTGGGCGAGGCCCTTTATATAAAGGAGAGTCCATTCGGGGAGAGACAGGCGTTGATAAGGCTGATCTGAATTTGGGTGAGGCCCTTTATATAAGGGAGCCCATTCGGGAAGAGGTAGTCGTTAATAATGCTGATCTGAACTTGGGCGATGCCCTTTATATAAGGGACCCCATTCGGGAAGAGGTAGCCGTTGATAAGGTTGATCTGAACTTGGGCGAGACCCTTTATATAAGGGAGAGCCCATTCGGGAAAAGACAGCTGTTGATAAGGATGATCCGAACTTGGGCGAGGCCTTTTATATAAGGGAGAGCCCATTCGGGAAGAGGCAGCCATTGATAAGGCTGATATGAACTTGGGCGAGACCTTGAAAGCCGATTAGGGAAAAGGCAGCCATTGGTAATGCTGATCTGAACTTGGGCGAGGCCCTTTATAAGGGAGCCCATTCGGGAAGAGGTAGCCGTTGATAAGGCTGATCTGAACTTGGGCGAGGCTCCTTATATACGGGAGAGCACATTCGTGCAAGGTCTTCGTCCATGGTGTTTGATATATCCATGGAAGGGGTTAATCATCTAAGGCAGCAAGTTGGGGCTCTTTGTGAGATACATCACACTTGTTCTTGATGAAGCTATTTTACCTCATTTGCAAGGGAATAACTCTTCCTTACAAGGGCTTCCTTCATGTTGTTTGATCCATCTATGGAACTGGTTAATCCTCTAAGGTAACAAGTTGTGACTCTTTGTACATCACACTTGTCCTTAATGAGTCTATTTTACCTCATTGCAAGGGAATAGCTCTTCCTTGTGAGGGCTTCCTCCATGCTGCTTGATCCATCGATGGAAGGGGTTAATCCTCTAAGGTAACAAGTTGTGGCTCTTTGTGAGATACATCACACTTGTACTTGATGAGGTTATTTTACCTCATTGCAAGGGAATAACTCTTCCTTGCAATGGCTTTATTCGTGGTGTTTGATCCATCAATGGAGGGGTTAATCCTCGAAGTTAACAAGTTTTGGCTCTTTGTGAGATACATCACACTTGTTCTTGATGATGCTATTTTACCCCATTTGCAAGGGCATAACTCTTCCTTGAAAGGGCTTCTTCTGTGGTGTTTGATCCATCCATGGAAAGGGTTAGTCCTCTAAGGTAACAAGTTGTGGCTCTTTGTGAGATACATCACACTTGTCCTTGATGAGGTTATTTTACCGCATTGCAAGGAAATAACTTTTCCTTGCATGGGCTTCTTCCATGGTGTTTGATCTGTCCATGGAAAGGGCTAATTCTCTAAGGTGACAAGTTGTTTCAAAACAAGGCCTATTATTTGATCAAATATGACCCATTTTCAGGGGTCCTTCCTTCTTCAGGAGTTATTATTCATAGCTTCTTCTTCAGGGGCTTTCCTTTTTCAGGTGTTCTTTTATTCATGACATCAAACGCCACATCTTTTTGGGGGTCTTCATTTCATGGGAGATGCNTTTGTGAGATACATCACACTTGTCCTTGATGAGGTTATTTTACCGCATTGCAAGGAAATAACTTTTCCTTGCATGGGCTTCTTCCATGGTGTTTGATCTGTCCATGGAAAGGGCTAATTCTCTAAGGTGACAAGTTGTTTCAAAACAAGGCCTATTATTTGATCAAATATGACCCATTTTCAGGGGTCCTTCCTTCTTCAGGAGTTATTATTCATAGCTTCTTCTTCAGGGGCTTTCCTTTTTCAGGTGTTCTTTTATTCATGACATCAAACGCCACATCTTTTTGGGGGTCTTCATTTCATGGGAGATGCGTTGATGCATAGGCAAAACTAAAATTACCTTCAAGTCCTTCAATAATTTCATGATCAGGTCCCTTAACTTTTCATCTTCTATATTTTGGTCCTCATATTTTGACTTTTATTTCGATCGTACCCTTGATAAATTACACCCAAGTCCTTCAACTTCTGACACTCCTATAGTTTAGTCCTCAAGTTCACTTTTTTGTTTGCTTTTAGTCATTTTCTCTTCTTTTGCATTGTTCTTCTTTTATTTGGGGATATTTACTCATCACATGTGGGAGACACTTATACGTAGGCTAAGAAGAGGTGTCGCATGACGGAAGCACTGTTGAATAGGCCAATATGAGGCCTCTACACTTGAAAGAATCATGGTTGTAGAGTTGGAGTATTCCTATAAGGATGAGGCCTTTGACAATAGATGAGTCATTTGTTAGAGGTGAAGTCCCATGTTTCAGGGATGGGGCCTCTTAATTCTTCAGACTTGTCCTTTTCTTTAGCGGTTCTCCTTCATAGCCTCTTCTTCAGAGGTCTCTTGTTGTCTATTCTCGCCATGTGTTGGTTGGTTGCTGAAACTCATAGTTTTTTGAGATGCTTCTAGGCGATGATCCTTTCTTCAAGAACCAAACCTTTCTTCAAGGCTCTTCTCCCAGATGACTTTTACCACAATAATGCTCGTGGTTATATCAAAGATTTCCATAGACGACGTCAATCTGTTGACCTCAAAAAATGGTCTCGTGACATGGCCAATAGAAAATTAGAAATTCACGTCTTCGTAAGCCAAATCGCGATATACTCAAATAAAATTACAAATTATATTGATGAGTTAATGAAGATAATGATTCGAAGTGCGTAACAAGTTGTAATGCGATTATTTGGTTGATAAAAAAGGGTCGGCCGTGGGGTGTAGTAGAGAGAGTCAAGGTTTGCTTTGGATGTGTAAAATTGCATTATTCCAAAATGATACTAAGTGTTGCTTTTATAGTAAAAGAAGATGATTAATAGTTGTTAGATGAGAGGACATGTGGCCTCATCCGCATAGCTGGGGCCTCTGTCTTTTAATCAATCATTCATAGGTCATTTTGTTATTAATGCTATGACGGCTTGACAGTCCTAGATCTGACATGTAAGATTAGACTTGACTTATTTGATTATGTAGAACTACATATCTAGTGAGTGTCACATCACCCACTTGATAGAAGATTTAATATGAAGATTTTCTCTAATACGCCTCTACCTATCTCATGTCATCTATTGGGGCGCAGCTCTTCATGGGGGTTCGGCCAATAGGGACACGGCCAAAAAGGCACGACCAATAGGGGTTCGGATAAATAGAGTTTCGACCAAATTTCCATATAGGTAGAATGATGTGTATAGAACCGAGTCGCCCGTCTCCATGCTACGTGTGCCTTTGTCCATTTGTCATGTGGTGTATTTATTTTACGATTATTTATATGAGTAACAGTTTCCAACCTTCAAAAAAATGAAGAGTACACTATAAAGGAAAAACAAAACATTTTATCCTATAGTCACTCTTTTTACCCAGACCCTAATTGCAAACCACTTGATGTCAATGTAGAAGTTATTATCTAAAGATTAGATGGTGAAGGAAGACACAAACCAATAAATTAAGAAGTTATCAATGAAAACCAAAAGTTTGGGCACCAGTTTGTGCAAGCAAATAATCATTAGGTAATCATGGCAATGTTGGGAAGTAAACTTGATTTTGGAGTATGTAATATGGGGTTAAGAGTTTTTGCTCATAGACCCAATTCAATTAAAAACCCCAACAAAGTCTAAGATTTCTAGAAACTTTTTTTAAAAAGATTCATATAAATAACTAAGTAAAATATGTGGCCATAAATGTGGATTCTATCTAAAATATTCTAGGAAAATATCTAATCCAAATATGTGGTCTAGAAGCCTCATAAATATATGTGGATTAGAAGTTTCTAGAACAATGTGTGGTCTAGAAGTTTCATGTAAACCCTATATAAAGGGATAAAATCCCTCCATTTTGAGAAATATAGGTTACCTTTTTATTTGTTTACTTCTTCTTATTAGTGTTGTCCTTCCCATCAAGCCTTAACCAAACCAAGTTAGTAAACCTCTATTTCCTCCAACAGTTGGATTGGGGTATTAGAATAAGTAAGCAAACCAATTACCTGACTCAGAAGCTTTGGCTTATCATCTGTTGAGAAAGTAATTTCA
>CAIGRL010049727.1:0-10740 GCA_903798325.1 Fraxinus xanthoxyloides
AAACAAAACACGGGAAAAAAAAAAGGATGGAACTACACAAATTTAATAGAATTTTGGATGGAAATCGTCGGAAGAATCTTGCTATTTCTGAAAGGATGGGGTCAAAATCAGCAGCAAAAACTGATGGGAGAGATATGCTATTATGGACAAAGATTAGGAGCGAAAAGTACAATTTACGCTTTAATATGTAGTGGAATCCGAGAATTAGAGTATATTTTTGAATCTATATCTCATGTCATTTGCCTTTTCACATATGATAATATATGAAAACACGGCGGATGCAACACCCGACCGTGCTGGATTTTCCAGTGTTAATTTTTTTTTTGGGTATTAATGTAAATTAATTTTTTGGAGCCTCAATCAAGTGAGTGGAGGACTTAAGTTCGACTATCCACAAGATCAATCATTTATTTTTGTTTTAATATTATTCATTATTATAAAAAGTTTAGTTTCTATATCTATACCTATATATATACTCTCTTAAAAGAGAGAGTGATGATTATTATTCATTTATGATTTTATCTCACATGTCACCATTCCAAATGTGGATAAAAAAATTAATATAAAATACTAGCCGACTTTGCTAAGGAAATTGATAGTCTAATTATCACTACACTAAATATCTTGGCAAAAACATATTTTGAAAGCTGCAATTATTGACTCGATCACAATTGTTGTCGGACAAGAGAAATGAGAATTTGTTGTGAGAATCTTCGTGCATCACTGAGAGACACGGAGATGTCTCCGTGGTACACGGAGAGATGCTGTTTTTTTTTTTTTTGATCCATCTCCGTGGTGCATGGAGAGCGTAGTGTCCTCTCTGTGCATCATGGAGAGGGATCCGTGGTGCGAGGAGAATTTATCTCCATGCATCACAAAGATAAAAAGAAAAAAAAAACATAACAAAAGAATCTTCCAACAGACTCTCCATGGTGCACGAAGAGTCTGACTTCCCATTTCTCTTCACACACCTCTGCCACTCTTCACTCTCCATTTCTCTTTGTATACCATCAAAGAAATTAATGGAGTAAATGCTCCGCATATTACGTAGCACTACTCCGCACAATGCGGAGTTAGAGCTCCGTACACATTGCGGAGCTTTTTTTTTTTTTTTCCTTCCATTACTAAGAAAAAAGATTCAAACGGAAAATCCATTTTCTTTGGTGCTGAAAATGTTGAGAATTTTACAAAGAAAAACGTATTAGTATTAAGTTATCATGGAGAAGCTGGGTCTATTGTTCAACAAGGTCTTCACAATTTACCGCTATCGATGGAGCTTGTGCCCATTTCTAGAGAAGTCCAGTTCGATCGGGTCATTGCTGAACGAATCAATTGTAATTTTATGGTGTGAATATAAGGTTGCAGTTTGATTTTCCCCCTTTTATTCTTCAGTTGTTGTGTGTTATTTTTTCAATCTATTGATCAATTTTTTCGTTTTAGTTTTGTTAGTTCAACAAAAATCACTTTCCCCTCTATTCAATGTTAAAAATCGATTATTTTTTCCTGATGGATTTTACTTTATTTTATTCTTGTTATTGTTACTATTATTTCATGTTAAATTTACAACTTGAAATTGAAATTTCACTACTTGAATTTATGGAAATTTGAGGCAGCACCAGTGCAGGATTAACTGGCACTCTTGGAAAGTAAGTTTTGATGTATTTGGTGTATAAAAGCTTGGCAGGGGTAGGTAATGATTTAAAATTTATCAAATAACAAAAAAAGTTTCTCAAGGTTGAGAAAGAAATCTCATTTATGTGGACAATATTCCGTGAACAACACCCTTATTTTGTTAGGTTTTTGAAGGGAGAAACCGATTGAATTTGTAAACAAGTTTTTATCAAGTTAAATTGGTTTGTTTTTGAAGGTAAGACACAATTAACTTGCCGAAAATAATAGGACCGTAGCAATGGAGGATCATCATACCTAAGATTGGTCCTCGACTACTCTCGAGAGAAACATAATTATCTGATTGACAATGGAGTTATCGAAGGTTGCTAATATATCAAAAGTAGAAATAGCTGCTATGTTGTAGCAATGTTATAATTCTACATGGTAATGGTTGTATAGATTGTTTAAAAAAATTATGAGTAATATTATTGTCACTGGTGGTTTTTAGCTCATCATGATCATGTATTGCAAAATGCTCCACATCCATGCACGTGCATAATTTAAATGCGAAGTTGTCACCGATATCTGAAGAAGCAGTTGTACGAGTCGAGCATGTGAAGGATTTTCTTACATCAGTGCTGCACTTACAGTCATTAGAGGGTTGTAAATTTTACAGCCCTCTTTAATTAGTGTCGGCACACTGACTAAACATTGTACAAGTGGTATCTTTCATTTTCTTATTGGATTCTTAGCCTTGTCTAGCTTGGATTGATTCTCTCTGAAGCAAATCACATTTATGCCTTTAGTCTTATCAGCTTTGTTGTTTGACTTCTTTCCTTTACTTAGTATTTTTTTTCCTCTGAGGTGCATGCAATTACTTTTAGCCTTTTATGCTCTCTGGTATGTACAATGTTTAGTCAGGCGTTTGGATCAATATGGTAAAGATAAATTGTATACCAAATAGATTTGTGCTCCAAATTTTGGTCTTTTGTGTAAACTAAAGGTTGAGAAAGGAGTTTTGAGCACCGAATTTAGTAGTCTTCATTCTTCCTTCCTCTTCTCTTTTCTGAGTGTTTGAGGTGCTATAATGTACACCATCATCCTAACTGTGGACGATCAAAAGCATTACACATGGGTACAATACAAACTAATATTGTATATATGAGGTTACTTGTCGACCGGCACGTCCAGAGGTTTGACACAGTTAACTGACATTGCCCGTGACAGGCCCAATAATTAACAAAGGAGCTCAAACATGCTTTGACCTTGACACTAAAGACTGGGCGTGGCTCTTCCTGTACCAAACCGGGCTTCGATGGTCTAATCCTTTGTACACCTCTAATCTATGTATGACCATATTAGAATTGAAGATGAAAGAAGATTTTTTTGTTCACACAAGCAATGCAATACCAATATATACATATATACACAAGTTAAGACTGAAATTTCGATGTGGTTCAATAAGATTTGATTTCATTGGATGTTTTGAATCTTTTGATAGATGTGGGGAAAGCCAACCCCAAATTTGTTAGAATTGAGGCTTAACTCGTGCTGCTCTTGTGGTTTTACTTGAGTAGAAGGTGATTCGTTTTAAATGCTAAACAACTGTTATTTGATTAATTTTTAGTGCAATCAAGTTTTTAATGGCAGATTCATTTCTTCTCATATCAGAAATCTCTTCTCCAACGTTCCTTCATTTTCTTCTTTTATACAAATGTGTGGAAATTTTGTAATACAATATCTCATTTAATCTTAGCATTCAAGACACTAATATTACCTTCAATAAACACAACCTACGCATTGCACGGGGCAAAAACTAGTTATTAGAAAAGTGCAACAATCGAGATTTGAACATGTGAATTCTTTTGGAATTATTGGAAGCTTGACCAGTTTGGCATTTAGTTGATGTCAATTCTTCATGTAACAAAATTATATATGATCGGTTTTAGCAAAGTAATTGATATATTATCTCTTTATTTTAATTTTTTAAACTAAAATTCAACATTTCAATGATTCAACGGTTAAACCTCTAACTCGATGACCGAATAATTTGTTCGGGTCAACGATCGAATCAGATATAATAACTATGTTTTGAAACATGAAAAAAATAACGAAAAAGAAAATAAAATTGACAGTTGACATTTATTTAAGTCCAAAAAATTATTTGTTTTAATATTGTCATTAGAGACTATTTAATTGGTAAAAAAATTTAGCAATTTGGAAGAACATTGACACAATTTTTTCTTCACATATTCAACAACAAAATCTTTGTCATCTTTAAAATTATGAAATAGTCTCATTTTTTCTTTTTTTGCTAGACTAGAGATTATTAACGAATCGAACCAAGAAAGTAAGTCATTTGACCAATTTTTCAAACTTGAAATTCTCACTCAATAAATATTATTAGATTGGTAGATAATGTATATCTGCACTTGCAATTCGAACTATGATATAAGTAATTTCAATTCACGGTATCNATTGACAGTTGACATTTATTTAAGTCCAAAAAATTATTTGTTTTAATATTGTCATTAGAGACTATTTAATTGGTAAAAAAATTTAGCAATTTGGAAGAACATTGACACAATTTTTTCTTCACATATTCAACAACAAAATCTTTGTCATCTTTAAAATTATGAAATAGTCTCATTTTTTCTTTTTTTGCTAGACTAGAGATTATTAACGAATCGAACCAAGAAAGTAAGTCATTTGACCAATTTTTCAAACTTGAAATTCTTACTCGATAAATATTATTAGACTGGTAGATAACGTATATCTGCACTTACAATTCAAACTATGATATAAGTAATTTCAATTCGAGGTATATGTTTTCATTGTCGTCATTAATGGTTAATGATCAACGATCGCTTATGCTCACTCGAAATTCTAGAATTTAATATCACGTGATTGAAAATTAACCCTGAAATCAATTAAATGAAAATGGTGGTGAAGGTTTAAAGCTTTAAATGTTCATCTCGAGTTTTGACCAACTTTTTAAACGGGAAAAACTTAAAGAAGAACAGTATAAATGTTTTGTGCGTGTGAAAATAATGCCATCTAATATTGTAATCGGTATAGGAATTTTCTGGACTTGAACCTACGTTTAATATCGACTTTTAATGTATGGAAATCAATATTAAGTTAGTAGTATCCGTATTTTGTGCCGTGTGTAATTTTTGAAGTGATTTTCAAAGGGCAAAGTTGTTATCTAAACTTTTTATGGATTCTAGATAATGAAAAGACATGAACATGAGATTACGACGTTTAAATGGAATTTTGTTCGCAGCAAATAAAACAAAAGAACAAAGGGGGAGCACAAATGATGTTATTGAAATGACTTTCTTATTCATATTTATCTGTTAAAAATTAATTTTTCAGTAAATTTTAATAAAAATTAATGAATAATATATAGTTGAAATATTGATAAAAATTGTGAATTTCATGAAATGTGTCGTTAAAATTAATTACAAACTTTCATTTAAATTTTTATCAATTTTTTAATTAAATCGAGACTTTTAGTCCAAGGATTCCTCCTTACTCACAAAGTCATGAGCCCTTTTGACTTTAGATGCACTCGACAAAGTCGATTTTTAGGATGAAATTCCAAGAGGACTAATATGAATATATAGAAATGTTCTACTCCATGTTACTAAAATGAGCCAAAAGCGTTAAAAGGGGTAAATTTCATATCGCTTATATTTGAAAATAACATTCAATACATAGAGGAATCGACCTATTGCTAGCGAGAATGTAAACCTTTAAGAATAAGATTATCCACTTTTTATTCACACATTTCGTGTGACTCAATACTCCTTTTCATTATAATCTCTTTAAGCCTCCGTTTGGTATCCATTTTATTGAAAAAATGAGTTTTTGAATAGTGATTGACGGAAGAATGTGTGGTTAAAAAGTAAGGAGAATTTTTAGGTTTGTGTGTAATATTATTTTATTGATAGAATGTGTGGTTAAAATGAAGAAAGAGAAAAAGAATAAAAAGTGTATTTTGGTAAAACTCGAACAAGCACATACCTTATTCCTATGTGTATTTTGGTAAAACNAATACTCCTTTTCATTATAATCTCTTTAAGCCTCCGTTTGGTATCCATTTTATTGAAAAAATGAGTTTTTGAATAGTGATTGACGGAAGAATGTGTGGTTAAAAAGTAAGGAGAATTTTTAGGTTTGTGTGTAATATTATTTTATTGATAGAATGTGTGGTTAAAATGAAGAAAGAGAAAAAGAATAAAAAGTGTATTTTGGTAAAACTCGAACAAGCACATACCTTATTCCTATGTGTATTTTGGTAAAACGGTTTGTAGATTATAAGTTGTGGATGGTATATTTCGTACGATATAAAATAATATATGGCTAGGTTAACGAATTGTCGTGGTGAATTTTTCTTTAAAAGATCTAGGTTAGAGAAATTGAATTAAGTTTATTAAGTGATTGCATGTAACTGATATTCAAAATTTATTTATTGGAGAAATTATGGTAAATGGTAGGAAAAAGTTATGGAGATATTTGAAAATATTTTTTTGAAAATATCACTACTATATTAAAAGAGAGGATGACAAAATTACTGTTCATTTGTGCACCCTTCATTTCACACTAAAATTGATTCTCCACTATTCACGATCTCGTTTTGATACGGTGATTCCCTCAGTATCTAACCATCTTTGTTGACTAATTGGTATATATTTTCTTCATCTTCGGTCGTCCAATTGCAGTTGACATTTTATAAATACTTTCTCCTCAAACAACTCCATATCATCGATTTCAATCACCTCTACAGTAAGCTAACAAAAAATACATCACATCCATAAGTGATTATACAATCAATTCAGTTTTTTTATAATTCATTATCTCTGAATTATTTTAATTATTGCGATTTGTATATGACTTGAATAATTAAGAAGTGAAATTGTGGATGAGATAAATAAAAAATATCTAATCTCGTTAATCGATTTTGTCGAATACGATCACGTTGAAAAACAAGCAAAGCATGAAATTTCTATTGATTCCTGTCGAACAATGGAGAAATAATCTCAAATTTTTATTGGAATATTGTTTCTGAAGAAATTAGTGAAAGACTCTACGAGTGCAGCCAAATAGAATTTGCAAAAATGGCGACCAGCTGCAAATTAGGTCCAACAACATATAGAGTAAGAAGAAAAATGCTAATGAATTGAAGATGTTATTTTTAATGGAAAAAAGGAGGGAAAAGCTAATAAATGCAACAAAAAAAATATCGTGTCTCCGCACTGTGTAGAGACACGGAGTGCCCCGTGTCTTCGCACTGTGCGGAGACACGGTCTCCTTTCTTTCTTTCTTTTTTTAAATTTCATTTTTTTCCAACAAATTTTACTTATTTATATTTTACACAAACTATAAATATAATTTCACTTTTTAATAATTCAATTCAAAAACATTAGAAAATATTTCATTCTATACATACATGAAAATCAAAATTCATTTCGGAGGCGTTGCCCTCTCGACCTGATCGGGCAGGTCAATCCCCGTTGTGGGCATCCTATAAGAGACACTGCCCCCCTCAACCCTCACGAGGGGCAATACCCTCTCGTATGCTTTCAAAAGTTTCATTTATTTTATCTTCCATGCTTCACGTTCATAACGAATATGTGTTGCTGCTTAATTATAAGCTAACAAAGTTTTTTTTTTTTTAAATCATCGCCAACCGTGTTTGTAAATTTCAAATGTTTTTGTGAACTTAATTCGATCAACATTGAGACATATGATCTTCTTAATGACAAAGATCACATACTCATGATCAAAATTGTTCGTGATCGTAGCAGGCTAAAGATACAGATTTTTTAACCATTCATATGTAGTGTTTTTTGTTCATTGAAGTAATATTTCAGTTGTAAAAGCAGTAATGTCCTAGTCAATTACTCTTCGTGACACCCTCTTTCACTTCTCCCTATATACGTGCAACAACTAATATACAAATGAGTATACCTGTAAATTTTTTCATCTTTATACTTTGCATCTATTATTGTCATTAAATAAATCACATCACTAATTTATATGCAGATAATAGAAACTCTTTTTCATTTTTGTAGAGATTTAACCGAAGTTTAGAACTTCAAGGATTATCAGATAATATTTTTCATTATTAAATTTTATTAGATAAAAACTTACTAACCTTTCACTATACAATTACTATGATACACTAATATTACCTTAAAATTACCAAAGCCCGTACATTGTATGGGCGTACGACTAGTATGGTAAAAAATGAGTATGAAAAAAGTAAGCTCTATATAATCAATTCAAGCAAGGGCTAAGTAACTACAAACATGGCACTTTTAATCCAATTGCATGAAACTCCAAACAAAATAGAATAAAATGCTCATCGTTTATAGTTACGATATTTTGTTAAAATATGACCTCGTAGATGATTACTTGTGGAATTATTCGAATGTTTGTAAAAGCAATTTTTAGATTTAAACATTGCTTATTGGAGTGCATATTTCGAAAGTGAGTACGCTATAAGATTGAAGGTTTGATAACGTTGTTATGTAGTAATATCTTTCATAACAAATTATTAGCTAGCAAGTTGTTAGGTAATCTTAAAAACTTTGTATCATTATTACTTATTGAATTATAGTGTATACATAACCAAACAATTATATTAAAAAATGGGATCCAAGAAAGCGATGACATATGTTCTCGATTCGTCTTGAGCATCAAAGGTATCTTGGATGGATTTATCTCCACGTTCCTCGACCTAATTCTTTTTAGTGTTTGTCGAAAAGCAAATAAGGAATCGCGCATCTACAGGAAGATGGAAATATTCAAGTCATGTTCCAAAAGCAATGCACCAAAATGGTAAGGGAGAATGAAAAAGTTTGGTGGTGATGCTTCTCTATCCTAGCCCGTTTTCAATTTTTATGTCATGCTTTATTCTTCAATACATTAAAACTATAAAATTATTTTTTTTAAGTCATTGTATAAAATTATACTTGTTAAATTCTAGTTAGTAGATGATTTTTTGTACTTGAAAATACTTTACATATAGTTTCATATTTAAAAATACGAGTGTTCAATGTAAGGAGATGCATGTTGTCGAAAATTCGACTATCGCAATCCAAAGAACAAATAAAAATAGCAGAAAATGAATAAGCAATAGATAAATCGAGGTATGCCAAAACAAATCTCCATAAGATAGATTCCCCCCCCCCAACAACGTGCAAACGGGATTATGGACGTCTGTCTCTTAAGATACAACGCTTCTTCCAAAGTTGATACTGCACAATACCAAGATTGTCGGTCGAACTAAAGAATAATCGTAGTCGAACAGAATAACCACAAATATATTTGAAAGAATTTTGTAAATAGAATTTGGAGAGATAATGAATTTAGAAATCAATTGTATTTTAATTGATTTGGTGTGTCCAAAAAATGAATATGGAGGTCTCTATTTGTAGAGATTGAAGTATCTCATTGAATGAGTTTGTGACGTTTCATGAACCGGTGCACCACTTGGTCTGATTTGTCTTAACCATTGGATCGCACCATTTCATAATGTGATGGCCTAGATTAAATCATTAAGTGTAGTGTCCATTTATCATACATATTCACCAATTTCTGAATAGTCTTCGACCATGCATATGCCACGTGTACATCCAACTGAACCAATTTCCATGCCAGATGAATTGACGTACGTGTGTGCCACCTATGATGCGCCTCTAATGTGCCCAATGTGAACATTACAGGCGTGATTGGTATAAAGTACCACTTTAGTGGTGGCTAGTTTGCTATTTTTTTTGGCAAACCAAAGTTAGCCAAGTTGTAGGTCACTTATTAATTATAGCTTGTTTATACATCCCACTATTAAATAAGTCTTTTTTCTTGTAAATTTTTGATGTGGGATTCTTATCCATATATAAGACATTTAAAATGAGGTTATCAACTTATGGGCCTATATTGGAGACTTTTCTAATTCACCGAAATTAATTGCAATGGTCCACATCATTAAATATCGCATTTAATAATTTAACCCAATTAAATGCAATTAATTCCAACAAGCTAGATATTAAAAAAACACAAACTATGTAGAGAAGTGATATGCCTTTCATTTTTAATTTTTAATCTTTTTTTAGAAATAAATCTCATTCTAATATTACCTTTAATTGCAACTGTAAAATCAGATTTGTAAAGAGTATACACATAATTGCAATAAGTTCAATTCTTTGATGTTCTTTATTTTAAAATTTTGAGTTTAATGTTTACCGCTTTGTTGAGATTTCATATATTTTCAAGATTACTATGATGATTTAGAAAATGACATTATGCATCACTTTTTAATTAAAAGGTCACGTGATCAATTTCTAATAGAGTGATATATCATCTTTCGTTAAGCTTTTAATTTGCTTATAAGAATTTATTGAACAAATATTTAGATGTTACTTTTATTTTTTGTTTGTATTAAATATGGATTAAGGTCTCATGATAGAGGAAGTAATATGAAATGTCACTGTTTAATTAAAAAGTCCCAAACTATGTAATTTGACTTTTTTTATTTTTTTATTTCACATAACATCTTAGCTAAGATTACAATTTGCTTATAAGAGCTTTCTTGACTAATATTTAACTGTTACGTTTATTTTTTATTGGATTAGATGTTAATTTAAAGTTCTTATTTATAAAGTGACATGCATGTTGTGTCATTTTTAAATTAAAAAGTCACACATTATGTAATTTGAGATTTTTCAAAAGAATAACACCTAGAATCCTAGCAAATCTATCCCAACATGCATACTGATTAATTATTTTTATGTAGATTGATTAGTGATGTCATGTTCTATTAAATATATTTTAATTATGCAATGGGGGCGAAGTAAATATCAATATAACAATATTTTTATCTGAGTTTAAATTGTTATGACTAGTTATGTTAGTCTACAATTCAACCTAGTAAATAAAATATTTATGCTGAAAATAAATGTGAATGCTAATGTTACTAGGTTATTGTTTAAATTGTGAAAGACATCTCACATAATAATGTGTGCGAAAGTTTGTGTGAGGGCCCACCAACAAAATAATAACTGGAAAATAAATGTGAATGCTAATGTTACTAGGTTATTGTTTAAATTGTGAAAGACATCT
>CAIGRL010049757.1:0-14247 GCA_903798325.1 Fraxinus xanthoxyloides
AATATATAAAATTAGTCTAACATATTGAAATTACAAGAAATAATATTTAAGTGAAAAGATATAACCCGAATTTTTGATAAATTGAGAAGATGAAGATGAATATTGAAATTTTGAATCTCTTCAATGGTTTCTCGATGAATCTCTACTTGCGCATTCTCTTCTTAACCCAAAAATTAGGTTTGAATCTTCACTTAATTGAATTCTTGCAAGTCATCTTTAATTCTCTTACAAAAATTATGAATTTTCATCATTTGATGATAATAATTGATGAATATTGGAGCATAATATGTATATCAAAGGTCTCAAACATGTATTATGCTGTTAGGTATTTGTAGGAGTTGAACATTGGCTAAAAATCACGTCTAAATCAGTTTGCAAAAGAGTTCCAATTGAATAAAGAAAGTTTCATTCCCGTGCAGATTTTATCTCTGCACAATAGTCAGTATTTTACTCTTAACTTTCTATCTCAATATCATATTGCAACAATTCAAAGTGAATTGAAAGATAGCTCAAAGGGCTACAACTTTGATAGATGTAGAATTTTCCCAATTCAGACGTTTACTATACCAAAAATGGGTCTCAAACCTAGAGCAAAAATCTGGAATATAACTTGCGCGATTGAAAATTGATTTTGATCATATTCTATTCCTTTTTGAGTTATGATTTCATCCAATTGTCTCCTAGAAATCTTCAACTATCTTCTTCTATCTGAATCAACTATTGAATAATTACATTTGGTCCTCAAACTTTGGATTTTGCCTCCCCTTCTTCAATTCTCTTCTTTTTTTCGATTTTTTGTTTAACTATTGAGTTTTACCTATATAACATAAAATACAACAATTTAGGATATATTTTGTCATAAGAACTATCAAATATCGCTATTTTAGATCTCAAATAAGTGTATAAAATACACTTATCAAGCAATATTTCCATGTCTATGTATCGCGACTCTGCCGATATGAAGGCCTTGCTTACGTAAGAAATAGATAATTGTGTGCCACCTTATTTCCTTACAAGCACTGAACTCTTAGCTTCTACATACACGATTAGATATAATAATAATACTTCTCCTTCTTTAGGTTTCGAGATGAGGGTGGTTATTGAACTCTTGAAAAGTCACTTCGCACTCTTCGCTCCATTGGAACCTTTTTCCTTCTTTGAGGATCTTGAAGAATGGGAGGCATTTATCAGTCACCTTTAAGATGAGCCGACTCAACATTGCAAGACGATCCGTTAGACTTTGTACTTCCTTGGGCTTTTGGGGGATGTCATGTCTAGTAAGGCCTTGATTTTCTCTGTATTCGCCTCTATGCCTCGTTGATTGACCATATAGCCTAAGAATTTTCCAAAGGCTACGCCAAAAGCACGTTTCTGCATGTTCAACCTCATTCTATACTTCCTTAAAACCGTAAAAGCGGTCTTTAGGTGCTTGACATGGTATGCAGCTTTGATGCTTTTTACCAACATGACATCCACATACACTTCCATCGTTTTACCAATGAGATCGACAAACATTTTGTTAACAAGTCTTTGATAGGTAGCCTCAGCACTCTTCAAACTAAAGAGCATGACTTTGTAGCAATGGAGCCCCCTATCTATGATTAATGAAGTGTTTTCCTCATCTGATGGGTTCATAGGAATTTGATTCTACCCTGAATATGTATCCATAAAGCTCAAATCTTACGCCATGATGTAGAATCCACAGAGTTGGTCAATCCTTCGGAGCAAAAAATTATCTTTAAGGCATACTTGATTGAGGTTGTAAAAATCTACGCAAACTCTTCATCTGTCATTGTGCTTCTTTACCAGAATTGGGTTAGATATCCACTTCGGATAGATAGTCTCTCTGATGAGACCATTGGATATCAATTTTTGTACTTCTCCTTCAAGGCTTCTTATCTTTCTAGGGGATATCAATTTTTGTACTTCTCCTTCAAGGCTTCTTATCTTTCTAGGTTCAAGGCTCTTCTCTTTTGCATGTGGGGAGTAAATTTAAGGTCAACATTAAAGTGGTGGCAGCTAAACTTAGGATCGATACCTATCATATTTTCGTGTTTCCATGGAAATACATCTAGGTTCTTGAGCAGGAAATTTTAGAGCTGCTACTTGTCGTCTAAGTTTAATTCGTTCCCCACCCAGAGCATCTTCGTGAGATCTTACGGGTCTACGGGGAAAACTCTAACTCCTCAATTGTTGCTTGAGAGTTTGATTCCATGATCCTAGGATCCAATCTCGCATCCATAATCCCTTCTTCAGGGATAGCCCATTCTGTAAGGGTATCTACCATAGCAATATCACTTCCTTGTTCAAGGATTGAATCTTCTACAGGTGCGTTAAGCATTTCGGTGTCTATTAAATCATATTTGTGCTTCGGGGTTCTGACTTTTGTAAGGAGTTAAGGTAGCATTGTCTCGAACCCATTCGGTTACCTTGGACATTGGCAATGCTTTGATCGATGGGAAATTTCATGTATAAGTGGTGGATAAATGTGACTACCCAGCTACAACATATTATGATAAGGGAGCTTGTGGTCCACCAAAAGGAATTCCATGAAATAATGAGTTGTCTAGGGAAGTGTTCCATTTCTATAGCTAACTTGACTCTTTCCCCAAGGACGATGCTGTCGTCGGTAAAAGTATACGGGGGGCAATCGTGGGAGTGGGTTCATGATCTATCAACATTTTATCATAAATGGTTCCAAACAAGGTATTGATGGAGCTCCCATTATCTTTTAACATGATCTTTACTCTGATTCTTGCCATAATATCTCTTACTGCCAAGGCGTGATAATGTGGACAATGAACACCAATGACATCTTCCTATGTAAAAGCTATTGGTGGAGTGTTGTCGGTCACATGTGAGGGTGTTATTGACCAAGTAGCTTGTCGGGAGAGATCCTTAGCCTCTCTGGTGTAGTTTCTTGACTATCCTCCAACATGTGGGCCTCTAATTATTGAATGATTATCTTTAATGGTGGGGTTTTTTTTTACATCTGTAGGGGTTCTTTTCTTTGTTTTGGGCCACCTCTAGGCCTATTTCTATCCTCGTCATGCCTTTGACTAGGTGACTCATCCTGATGATGTCGCCTTGCCTCGTTGCGCCTATGCTCTTGATCATGTTAGGATTGATGTGCATTCCATTAGGTATAACGTGTATTCTCCTTTTCCGTATATGAGTCTATATGCTCCTGTAATATGGCCGGACATACAATCATTTATGTTGTGATTGTAGGTTCATTGGTAAGTATAGTATGGCCTATTTCTAGGCTCTTTCCTCATTCTTTTACCTCTGTCCCTTGGTTAGTTTAGAGGTCTTTGCTTGTCGGCCCAACCTCTTTATATACTAAAGATGGTACTGCATTTAGGATGGTAGTAGCTAATGCTTGACCCAAAGTGGGGGCGATTATGTGCCCTGTCTGAGTCCATTGTTGGTTTACCAAGTATGAACAAGACCTCTCCTCTCTCTCTAAGGTGACGGAAGCCATAACGAGGTTCAATTGCGATGGTTAATCAATTCCTCATTGACAATCTTGTTCCTCATCTTTTCAACCAATGCATCGTAAGAGGTAGGATTCTTCTTTCGCACATCTCTCCAAAAGAAGGTGTTCATGTTGAGACATCCCCTCAAAGCTAAAAAGGATTTTCCCTATCAGTCACAGCTCATAATACGTTATTTCATCCGTAATCCGAGCTAGATAGCTCTTCAAAACAGTGCCCATTTATTGTCTCATATTTTGCAACCTTTGGATATGGGCCTCTCCTTCTTTGCTTGACAAATATTTGTTCAAGAATGCCTTTTTGAGATCCGACCAACTTCTAATACTACCAACTAGTATACGACTATTTTTTGGGTATTTTTTGCGATATAAAGTGGTTAGGAACATGGGTATTTCTCAGATCTTGCAAGAATAGGAGACTTTAATCATCGTCGTCCAATTCAAAGGATCTGCATAGACCATCTGAATCTTCCTTCTCGGCTTGGTAGCGAAGAGGTTGCAAAGTTCTGGATTGATTCCTCAAGTTTGCAGCGTTCCTTCTTTCTCGCCTATTTCTAGGAGGAAGGGCCCCCTGAAGTTTGTGGCCATGCTCCTATTCTTGTTGCCTCTTCATGTGCAATGACTGTTGGGGCCTATTCTTAGGCCTTGATGATCCAATTCTATTAAAGACACTAGTGGACCTCTAAGGCTCCCGTTCTTGGAAATATTCTGGAGCGAAGTTTCCTGCCCTTTGTGGTAAGTTATTATCGTGTCAACTGGAGGTATAATTTATAGAAATATCCAGCTCCACCTCCCTTTCGATTGGGCTAGGCTCTTTTTTATGTCTCTGGGAAAAGCCCCCATCTCATTCTTCCATTATTCCTGTTGAGATGCCTCCTGGGGCATTTGGTACCCTGCTTGTCCATGCATTTGCATGAGTAATTATTGCATGGAGGCATTCTGCTAGGCCATGTTCCTCGTATTTACAGCCATCTATCCTACCTTTTTACTAGGCATGTGTGTTCCAACTTGTCGATGTTGGTGGTGGGGACGATGGGTATTGACATTCATCCCGATAACTTCCTCAGACGCCTCATCTTGTTGATTTCTACCTTGGGGACCATAATGACTAGAACTCTTGGTGTAACAATAGCTTATGTGTTAAGAATAAGCTTCTATAGATGCCTTTTAAACATCCCTAACTGTTCTTTCTTCAAGAACTAGGACTTTTCTTCAAGGTTTGGTGGTGGAATAACTCTCTTTTGATGGCTTCCACCACAATGATGTTCTCGGTTATAGTGTGATTTCCCACAGACGGGACCAATCTATTGACTCCAAAAAATGTACCTCCAACATGGCCAACAGATCCCATTGCCTCTAACATCTACGCAAGCTTAATTCTTGTACACTTGGACAAACCGTTAGCCACACATAGGCTCATTTGGTAGGGGTGAGGTTGGTTGCATGCATTCCAACTGTCAAGTCAATTGGGAAAGTAAATATATGGGCGTCGGAGAGCTTTAGACGTGAGCCTCTAATATAAAAAGAGGGTCGACCTTAAGGGTGATAGATAAAATAGTGACATGACAAAGTTATTGTTTGAGAGTCTAAACTTGCTTTACATTTAAATGACACTAAATGGAAGCTTTTATACTATAAAAAGATGAATGAGGCTCATTGGATGAAGAGACACGTGACCTTATCCTTGCGACTGATGCCCATAATCTTAGACACCAATAAATTATAAGTCTTAAATGCTAGTATCACTTTAGCATTCATAATGTCTAGCTTGTGGCTTTGGACTTGATCGGATAGGTTGGCAGTAGCGACGATATAGTGATTTTTCACATCAATCACATAACAAAAGATTACTTGGAAGATACTGATAAAAAAAGATTGCCTAGAAGATTTTGTGCTGAGCTTCTTCTATGGCCTGCATCTAGTCATAGACCGACTCTTCCCCATGGGGGTCACTATCATTTGGTGAGGTCGGCAAATATATTGGTTCGGCACAGGAAGGGGTTCAGTTAGATCTGCCCCGAGTTAACCCTACCTTTTTTCCACGTATGATATTTGGGGCCATATGAATCAAGGAGTAACACCAATGCTTTCCCTGCCGATTCATTCATTGGTTCTACATTTTTTTTGCATATGTTCTTGAATATGAACATCGTTTCTTGAAACGGAATCATGATCATCACTTTGCAATGTTTTTACACATCGTATATATGATAGTTTGTATACTTTCAAAAAAAATTGAAGGGAATTTATCTTCTAATTTAACAATTTTTTTTACCATTTCACATTAAGTGAGAAAAGCACATTCTACTCGTTGAATGCATTATAATTTGAATAGCCCTCATCCTTTGAATTTATTATTATTTTTCCTGCAAATTAAATGAGTAAGTTATTGTATGAGTAGATGTATAAGCACGTGAGAAAAAAAACCAATTATTTGAAATAGTAGTAGAGATGGCCCAGGGGTATGCAAGTTGAGCGACCTCAAAGGGTCTCATCATTGTAATGACACACAAAAAAATTTTGTTATAGGTGTACGTCTGTATATGTATAATTATATTTTTAAAATTTAAAATTTTATTATTATATTAAGTTAAATGGCACAATATTTATGAAGAAAGAGTAAAAAAAAATCATATTATGTTGATTTTTTAATTACATATATGGAAAAAATTGTTTATTTATTTATTTCGAAATAAAGGTAATATTTTAAGCTATCTATTTTACCCGTTCAATTCCAAATGCCCAATTAGCTCTATTAACCAATTACAAACCCAATAAGAAAATAAGTTATTCAAAATCCGAATGATTAAAGTAAAGAGTGAAAAAGCTAACCTTGGATTCTTTTTTGCCATTTCCCTCTCTCGTAGCCTTCAACCCATGAGGAACAGTCAAATTGAAAAGATAAGAAACCCTACTGTCAATCTTTGTTGCTTGAAAGGGGTATCATTTTAAAATCTTAGGGTCGATCCAAAATCTTAGGATCGACCCTAAGCAGTAGCAATATTATGCAAAATCAGAGTTACATATGTTTGACCATGGACTTCGTTTTCACTTTCCCAACATTTCCTTCATTGACTGATGATTATAATCTAATTATTATCTAATTCAAAAGTTTAATCTAAGAAGATCGAATTTAAATTTTTGTATACAACTAAAAACTTTGTTGAAAATCAAGTGAGGTCGGATTTAAATTCCTAAACTACAATGTATTATTATTCTGAGATTAGTCCTTAACCACTTAACATATAATTCTTAACCAAGGATTAGCCTATGTTTCAAAGGGTTCACAAGATTTACAGCTAAACTACCATACTATGTACAATTATTTGGATTTAAAATTTCTATATTTTCCAAGTAATTCATACATATCACCACACAATCCACCCAAATGAGTTCAAGGGTCATATTTCGTTCTGAGTTCGAAGGAAAAAGCCATGCATCCCTAGCATATATTGTTGTTCTTAACCTTTTGAACAATCAACAATTATGTAGACAACGTTGAATCGAAGTCTCGAGAAAACGTTGAATCTAAAACCGAAAACGAACACAAACATGTCTTCGCATTAAGAATAAAATAGAACATCATTTTCATGCAAGGGCATGCATTTCTAGTGAGTCATTTGAAGGCCTATGCAGCCAGAATTAGCAAATAGCAACATCAAGACCTCTGTTATGCATTTTAATTGCGAGCGTAGTCTAGAAATACATAATGAAGCCTAATCAAACTGAGTGCTAAGAGTACAGAGAAAAACATTGGAGCCTATTACATTTGAGCTTAAATTTCTACCATAATTTGATTGGCATTTGAGGATATCTATTCCGATTTTCCCGTTGTTTTCTGCGACTCAAATATATACCGGTTTACTTGAGCTCGATAATCTATACTTTCAAATGAACTTGAGCGTGTAATCTCAATGCTGTAATCTAATTAAAACATTAAATCAAAATGAAGAAAAATCACCATCGCTCCCTTGCAACGACCCCAAAATAGAACTGATTTCCTACAATATACAATCCTTTCAATCAAAATGGCTCTGGCATTTGCGCATTTGCCATGGACAACCCTCCCAAATTCGCAGAATTTTCTAATCCTTTCTCCAATTATTTTGAATTATACATTCACATTGCCTTGGTTATTCCTACAGAGAGAAGATAAATTAAAATACGGACCCCAGGCTTTTGTATAATGCAAAACTCTCATATATGTGATATTTTGCTAAGGCACGCCTTAGTTCCTTGGCCACCCAAACACTACCCTTTGGTATTTGATAAATGTATTTTGTATACTTTGGTCCCTGAACTTTGGACTTCTTTCATTTTGCCCATTTTTCTTTACTCTCTTCCAATTCCACCATTTTGCATTGAGTTCAACTTAACAAACCTAATTAACACATAATTAAGCTATAATCTCAATCGAAAACATTATGCTTCAAATTTTCAGTATCATATTGAGGCCTATTTTTCGGGTAACAAATGTTGGATTTGGAAAATTTATATTTCTAGAAAATGGTAATCCTTTGAGTTGTATTTCCAAATCACTTTGCATCACCTCAATCGAATATTGAGAGAAAAAAGTTCTGACCAAAATACTCAAAACTTCTCAGGGACAAAAAATTGGATACTGTGTGCACAAGAAATAAGCCCGTGCACCCACACTATCTTGATCAAAATTGAACAAAAAATATTTAAGTTCTACGGCACAATCGCACCAGTTCATAAGGCGCAAGGGTGTTAGGCAAATTTTCATCAAACGGCCCAGTTTTCCTTCTACGATTGAATCTCTTTTGGATCTCAAATTGGACGTGACTTTAGCCATTTTCTGAATTTTGTAAATATAAAATAATGGCTACACATTGAATCTATTGCTTCCATTTGCACAATAATGTCATCCTCTTGCTTTTATACCCATTATATTAGTTAATTGCTTGATCACTATTTGAATAATTAGCTGATTGTTGCAGTGTTTGGAGGTTCACAATAAGTCTAAAAAGCAATAAAGTTCACATATGCACAATAGATGTTAGGAATAACATTTATTACGCGTGTAATCACATAGATGATCGAAAATTTAATGCATTCTAAATATTTGAATTTAGGTTAAGAATATAATCGGATAGAGTTAATTTGTTTTGGAAAATAAATTTTTACATTATATCCTTATCGATTGTCAAGAACGCGTGAACGGAACAAAATTACAAATCAAGAATTGGAATAGATAGTAACAGGCGAATTTGAAATCCCATATAGTTATCTGTAATTTGATACAAACCTTAATTTTATAACTTTATTGGACTAATTTAGAATAATCACAAAACCAAGCTCTCTTTTGTTTACATAATACGAATTACATACGAAACTAGTAAAGTAAAATTGAAATTTATTCCTCATGGAACGATATCTCTTCTCATCACATCTATTACTTGTCAACGATTTTTGGCACGGTTACAGGAGAATAAAATATTTAATTTGAGTTTAATAGTTTATATAGTATTGTAATTTTTCTTTTCTTTTGTTTTAGGCTTTTATTTACACACCTAATCTCTCTTGTATGATTTTGGAAGTGTGTGTAAGATTTTGAAGAAATGGAGTTCCTACCATTGGATCCTAAGATCGAAAGAACCTTCTAACAAAGAAGAAAAATCATAGAGAATCAAGAAAACTGATAGAAATTCAAAATCAAATTCAGTTACAACTAAACCCGGCAAAACAACAAGATCTACCAAGAACAATTGCCAAATGTGGAGAAGCTCTTAGGGATTATTTAAATCTCATACCTACTCATGTGCAATAAGCTACTGTTTATCCACCTTTTAGGCAAGCCAACTCTCACATTAGACTCAACGCCATCAATTTATTTCAGAATCATCATGATATATAGTTTTATGGAAAATAAACTGAAAATCCTCATGAACATATTCAAGCCTTCTTGATACTTTGCAAAGTGATCAGTCATGAAGGCATGTCAACTGATAGTTTTCGATTCCTTCATACTTTAATGGAAGGCGTCCAAGAATGACTAATCTCACTACTTTAAACATCATTTCGTGGCACGATATAGTACAAAATTCACCTTGAAATTCTTCCTGCCTTCTTGTATCCATCAGATCAGAAATGAAGCCACTACATTCAAGCAAATGGACATCAAGAGCTATCCAGAAGCAAGATGAAGATTCAAGGATTACTTCAAAAAGTGCTCCAATCTGGACATTCCTGAAAATTCTAAGGTTTACATCTTCTATTCAGGCGTGTATCCTAAAATACCATATCATGATCGACACTTCAGCATGAGGATCAATCACGGATATTCCTTTAGACAAAGCCCTAGATTTCTTTGATAATATAGTAGAAAGTCAGACTACATTGCCAAAGCAGGGAATTGCCAAGGAAAATAGCATGTATTTACAACATTGACGCAGTTACATTATTGGCAGCCCCGATGCTAAGGAAAACAATAGATATTCACAACATTGACGCATTACATAATTGGCAGCCCAGATAGAGGTAGTAACAAAGAAATTGGACAATCTTACTCAAAATGTGAGCATGTTGCACTAATTAACACCAGTATGCGAGGGCTACGAAGCAGATCATACAATTTTAAGGAGTTCATTATCATCCACACATGCTTATCAAACTCAGGAGGTTAGTTATACACAGAAATCATAGAGGCATCAGAACAATTCTTACTCCAACACCTATAATCCAGGTTGGAGCAAGCATTATCTCTTCTCATGGGCTAATAATCAGGGTCAGGGACGTCAGACTCAAGGGGCAACCTACCAGGATTTCAACAATGACAAGAGAAGAAGTTATCATTAGAAGAATTTATAGCTTGATTCATTACTAAAAGTGTGACTAATTTTCAGAATCACATACTATTCTTCAAAACCAGCAGCCTACAATTAAAAATTTGGAAACTCATGTGGGACATATAACAACTACATTAGTGAATAGAACGCAAGGTACCTTGCCAAGCGATATAAAAAAGAACCGACATGAACATATATTAGCAGTTGAAACTGTAAATTATGCAATTATAGAGATACCATCAATCAAGCTTGCTACCCCTGTTCGAGCTTATGTTCCTCTATTCTATTTCCTCAAATGCTTTGAAGACAACATAAAGAGGAAAAAAATCAAGCATTTTAACTAGACGTGGAATTCAACAGCTATAATTTACTGTGAAAAAGAAAGGGATAGAGGAAAATTAGGTACCCACCACGGGCGATGAACAAGTGGGTCAGTCTGAAGAATTAGCATAAGCTAATTAAGAAGCATATAGTCCATTTGTTAAGGAAACCGTTACCGTTCTTGTTAATAAACACACACCTTCAATCCCATTCCCTAAAAAAATTGTGGATTAATAAGATGGACAAACCATTCAAGAAGTTCTTGAATGCTCTCAGACAACTTTACATCAACATTCATTTCATTGATACTATTCTACAGATTCTCAATTCTACTAAGTTTTTGAAAGAGATGTTTACCAACAAGAGAAAAATGCTAGTTGATGAAACAATGGTTTTGACATAAGAATGCAGCACAATTATACATCATAACCTCTCTCCTAAACTAAGAGATCCAAGAAATTTCATTTTACCTTGCTCTATAGGAAATTCAAATGATGTAAATGCTTTAATTGATTATAGATCAAGTATTAATCTAATATCACTATCTATTTACAAGAAATTAGGATTGAATGATTCAAAAGCAGTTCCAATAATCCCGTAGCTGGCTAAGAGGAAACTTAAGCATGCTAATTGAGTGGTGAAGAATATAATCATCAAAGTTAGATATCACTTCTTTCTAGTTGATTTCATCATCCTTGATATAGATGCTCAACACATTCTATTAATTTTGGGAAGAACATTCTTAGAAACTATACGGGCATTAATGAATTTTGAAAAAGGTGAATTAATCTTGGGAATCTTGGGAGTGGAAGAAAAACAGCAAAGCTTCACAATGAATGATCCACTCAAATAACCACATGACATTGAAGAGTGCAAAATTATAGATCATTGGGGAAGCAACAAGAACAAGAAGGAAGAATATGGAATTGTTGGATGGGACAACGATAAAAATATTGTAATCTAGGGGCTTAAAGATGACTTAAGAAATAACTGTCAGTGCAGCTTATGCAAAATTGAAAACTGACTTAAGAAATAACTGTCAGTGCAGCCGATGCAAAATTGAAAACTCTCTTTTCAAGCCACCATAACTAGCGAAAACAACACAATCAAGCTAATGGTTATGAACAAGCACTTATTGGGAGAAACCCAATTTTTCTCCCTTTTATTTATTTTATCTTTAAATAATATATTAATTTTTAGCTTTTTTTAGTTTATGGTATCTTCATCCCCATATTTTATATTAGGTTGTGCTTGAACCTATGATAAAATGTTCTATGTCATGATTGATTTTCTAATTATTTTGAATGAAAATTACACATAAATGCACTCGACAAAAAAAATGGACATAGTAAGTGAGTCAGCACTTTTATGCCAGTTCATTCACCACATACAGATTTATACTAGAAGAGTACTTAGTTCCTTCTTTACTCTTAATTTTTGTATATTGCTAGTTATATTTTAAGAGAATAAGGACAATGTCTATTATAAATTTGAAGGTGGGAAATATTGACTTTTTATCTATTTTTATGGTTTTGTGTGCTTGTTCGTATGTCAAAAAAAAAATAAGAATTTATTTTCAACTTTATTTTTATTTGCCTACTATGATGCATATATTTGAAACCATATGTTCGATTATAAATGTGGAAATGTTGTATGTTAAGGTTGATTATACTTATTTGTGTGAAACTTATTATTTTTGCGCACAAGATTTATATTTTGCGTTATGAACGATTTATTTGATTCAAAATTTGAATAAGTTGAAAAAAAAAATTAGTAGACCTTAGATGCTAAATTCAAATAATTCCTAAATTATACATCCTTAAGCCAATTCTAGCATATTTTAGGGGTGATTTAACTGTTGTAGGAAGCTATTGAGTTGAATATGAATTTTATGTGTGCTAAATTTTGTGTAGATTGTAAGACCAATCAAATGAACACTAAAAGAAAATCTTTAGGTAGATGTTGATTTTTTGAGAATATGTGTTTAATAAGGGATATTACACTAATCATTGCATAAAATAAAAAAGGAGAACAAAAAAAATATTCTATCATTGTGAAATTTCTACTCGTAAATTTTATGACTCGAGTGATTAAACCTGTAAGGATATCTAAACTGTGTGCCCTATAATCATCTGACGTACGAGCTATTGACCAAAACTCGCTACAAGGGTCATTTAGAAACTTTAATGAAGAGAAGTCTATATATAAGATGAAAAAAAAAAAGAACGATTATTATATATATTGATTAAATCTCAAACGTTTATTTGAGAGAATTAGACTTTTTGAGAAGGAGTTATTAACCAAATTGATTTTTGGAGGTTGAAGCAATAAAAAACAAAGAAAATCCTCATTTGTTGATACGTTGAACTACAATTAGTAAAATCTAACGAAACTAGAGAGGTGGGGATTTGTATTATATAAATCAAACATTAGGAAAACAATGAAAAGAATATGTTTGGGGATGTGAATATTACGAATGAAGAAGGAAAATATTTGACTATTTAGGGTCGGGAATTAAATCACTTTATAAATTTATGACACCTTACGTAAATTTTCACACACACATCGATTTTGCATTGGATAAGTAAAAATTAATTTAGTATTGTGATTTGGTAGCATTTTATAATTTTAATACATACATCCCAATTCTGTGACCAAACACAAATTATCTAACCATGTGTGTTTAAATTTTTTGTTTAAGTTAGATTATAGTTTTGTTTTGTTTCAGATTTTGACCTGTTTTCTAGCTCTTATAAATACAAAACAAGGGATATACATTGGAAAAACTCTCTTGCCTCTATATACACAATAATATTGTCACATTCATCAAGAAAAATGGACCAATTGCTATATTTTGAGAGAGAAGATCAAATCCTAGCAAGGAATTGAAACCAATTACATCAAGATTTTAAATAATTCAACATAGGAACTAAAAATCAACATCTTTTGCATTCTATCATGATCCACGTTATATTTTTCTATCGTTCTTCTTGTAATTTCTTGTCAACGATCTCGTACGCTTGCGGATTTCGCACGAACAATCTTCTCACTATGCTACTAAATTTTGAAGAATTTAACACGGTTATGCAATATTGATACCATAAATAAACTAACTGCGTTGCAAATTAATGATAAAAATCTCTTAGTTCAGGTGGTGAGTCTATGTACAATTTAAAGGAAATAATAAAAATTCTTTCTTATTTATCAGAAACAACAAGATTGCATCCACTTTGGTCAGTGGCAACTGGAAAGTGTACGCTTACCAGCACTGGTAAATGGTTCGCTGTAAATTATTCTAATTCACAATTAAGACACCAAATGAGAAATGAAGTGACATTCAACATGAAACCATATGTATCATAGTCAGAGATGTAGCCAAGATTTCAATCTTGCGGGAGCGAAAATACGGAGGGTGGAGGGGGGGCAGGCCCTCCCCGAAATTTTTTTAACTAAGAGGATTGAAAACGACTATTTTGAGTACCATAATAGGCAAGTTAGATTGACTGACCAAAAAGACAATCAGTTTGTCGATACAAAAATAATATGTCTATCTATGTGTCAACGCTATAAAAATTGAAAACATGAACGTTAGATGGACATTAAAAAGACAAAAAGTAAACT